>VWYI01024346.1:0-63907 GCA_013399455.1 Anthoscopus minutus | reverse complement strand
GTACATGGTTTTATGTCAGATTTGATTTTTTTTAAACTTCAATTCCTTCTATCTTTCCAGGTCTAGACTACCACAGAATTATGTACCATTGGCCTTCAAGTTCTTCAGTGCTGGGGTTTGTTCAGCTTTGCTCAGATCAGAAGTGGCTTTCCTTTGGTCTTAAGAAAATGTATTTGTCCAGCTCCAGTTGTATTCTTGTTGATAACAACAAATAGCCCAATTACTTTGTTTTAGGAAAGGAATATACTTATTTTTTCCTGACAGGCTGAAGTTCATGACCATTCTGTTGGCTGGATCCCTATCTGTCTTGGAATAGATAAAAATGGATATCTATAACAAATAACATATAGCAATTATATAATCTAGAATACTAAATAGATGATATAGAATAAATTATGATAATAATAAAAATAAATAGTTATAAACCTAACAGGATCATTAGTTGCACAGGAGTAGCCTACACCCTTCTTGAACTGCAGACACAGCAAGAATAGCCCTGCACAAGTGGTTAAGCACTGGCCCAAGTCAACAGCTGAATCACAGGGCCAGTCAGAAGACTGTGCTGGCAAAAAAAGGAAGAGGAATTCAAATGTCTGGCCATGGAAGGAAAAGAGCCAGCAGCAGCTGCTAAAGCCAAAATCAATGGGCTGCTCAGGGATCCAGCAATGGGGCTGGCATGAGCTAGACCTGCTCCACCATAAATTAATGTGTCCTCTGGGAGCTCTGTCAGCTACTGTCCGTGAATCACTCCAGGACTTCCTCTCCACAGAGAGTCTGCATCTTCTGTGGCTTTTGATCATACCAGGATTTTGGTATGTGACTCAGGAAGAAGGAGAGTTAGGCTAACCCCACACTAACATCCAAATATCATGCACATCTTGTAGCATATGTCTTCCACGCTCGATGGAATGACTGAAATCAGATATTCCTGTGTTTAGATTATTTCAAGCAAAAGCATCTCTTGGAAAGATTTAGCCCTCCACTCTCTAATATCAACCACACAGTGAGCATGACAGCAATCTTTATCTGAATACTTTTAGCAGCTGTTTCCACAAAACAGTTTGGGAAATGGAAAAGAATCTTTTAAATTGATTGCTTATTTCAACACATTTTTGAGGGACCATCTCAAGTCAGTGCTTCAGTGAATTTTACTGAAGAATAGCATGAAGCATAATATATAAATATATGGAAATATTCCTGTTGGTCATTGCATTCAATTAAGTTGTTACAGTTTAAACTTAATTGGAGCTGTGGGGTTTTGCACACAACCATATAAGAGGTATGAAAAATCAAAGGTATAGGAGATCATTAACTGCAGGTGTGTACTCAATTTCTGTGCTTGCCATTATACAGCATTTTTTAGGAGAAACACGTGACATGAAAATACTACAGACACACTGTTTACTGCCCAAGACACATTTGATTCATATGTTATGGAGAGTTAGTAAGAAATAATAATATGTGTAAATGGATTATAATGGACTTAAGAGATCATATATGACTTTAGAAATGTTTCAAAGCGCTGCCTGCCACTCCTACAGACAGGAAGAAATTATCTGCTTTATTTATTTTTTTAGTAACCATCTATTTATCCAGGACTGTATCAGACTGTTGCTGTAATGTCTAGGCATTTTCCAGGGAAATTATGTGTGAGCTTGCCATTTTTTTTAACCTCTGGACACTTTTGAGCTTTTCATCATCTTACAACCAAAAGAGCACTTAGTCTAAGGATGCTTGAAAGGACTATCAAGGGAAATCTATTCTGAATAATCAAGTTCTTGCATTGAGTGTTTGGAGTGGCACATGTGCTGGTCATTCTTATTTTGTCTGGCAGCAAGTTCCACAGCCTTAGCCCAGCTCCTGTGAACATTTTGTTTCCTGTGGCTACAAGACTTTTCCTATGTTGTTGACAGCTTCATTTTTTCAAGAAGCAAAGCTGTAGCATGAGGTCATCTTGGTTCATCTGCTATCCCACAAAAAAGAAAGACTGGGAAGAGCTAGTGTACTGCAGAAAATATTGGTGTAGTTTAGAGCATACTTAGACACATAATGTGCGGCATATTATAATATATAAAAAATCGTGTTTATTCATTTCCCAGGAGAACAATTATAATGCATTGATTTATAACTACAGAATAAATACCCATCATATTATGTGATTATTTTTTCCAGTTCTACACCACATAACAGGCAGCAAAATCAAATTCTGTTCGGATGAAAATTCATACAATGAATACACTAAAATGCATCTCTCATCTTTATTCTAATTCATGGTGTCATATATCTCAATACAACAATCTCAGGAAATCTTTTTCCAAGGTTCTTTATTGTTTAATTTTGTTTATGCAAGACCTGGCTTGTACAGACACAGCGTCATCCACGCTTCCTGCTAAAGCTCTTAGTCACCATAAAAATTGCAGAAATTGTCACTGCTGGTAGTAGTAGTAGTAGTAGTATTGTCACTGGAAGTGTAGGAGAGTTTCCCACAAGCAGATGCTTCTTCCTTTCTTCTGCTGTGCTCGTGAGCCTTTCTACTTTGAAATACAAAAATGTGGCAAGACAAAGAAAAGCATTCCAAAATTCTTAGACTGAGACAAATACCTAAACTCAGGTATTAATGAGAACTTTACCTGCAAGGAGCCAGGATTTCACCCTCAGTTTCCCCAGCCATATACAGGGTCTGTTGTAAGGCAGCTTATTGCAATTTCCATCTCAATATCTACAGTTGAACAGAGCATTTAAGGCACCATCTTCCACGTTAGGAGTCTGCAAGGGCTGAGCCCATTCCCACGAATGGATTCACTGGCTCCTCTTTCCCATAACCAGAGAATCATAGAATATCCTGAGTTGGAATGGACCCATGAGGATCATCAAGTCCCACTCCTGGCTCTGGAGATGGAGGCTGTACAGGGAGAGGGACGTACTTACCCTGTGGCACTCTGCTCCCAGAGGCCCAGCTGAGTTTCCCAAATTCAAGCTGAGCAACCAAAATGAATGTGGGTGAGATGAGGCTGCACTGTTCATAGCATCCTACCAGGCTACCAGTGCTCTCTCAGCTATCATTCCAATCAAAACAAACTCTCATCAAAAGAATAACTGCCTACACTATTTAAGCTAGTAACCATTTTCTAACGCTGCTGCTTATAATCAGATTTTGCAGAAAACCAGACTGGTGGGTTTCTCCGAGCCTGACATTTTTATCATGTGAAATATGTTGGATCAGGTAATCAAAAGGCCTTAAGGTCAGGTAGCATGACTGAATTGCTGTTAGTAATCAAGTGTGCAATAAATAACAGTATCTGCTGTAGCTAGAAAAGACGGTGTAGGTAGCTTCATGTTCTGTTTTATAAATCATATTAAAAAAAGTGTAGGGGTTGTTTTATATTAAACATGGTGGTTATATGTGCCAAAGATTTATTAGTCCAGTCTGTCTTATGGTGAGTGGCTGCAGTCCAGATTCATGTGGTAAAATAATAAAAAATTTTAAATGGCTGTAGGAGTTGATGGACCAAAATGGAGTTAGTTACTCCATTGGCTGCCTGTGATGTCATAGCCGTGGCTGCAGCCCCATATATGTTTACGAGAGGTTTATTCCCCTTAATTTCCACCTATATCATAATAACAATCAAAAGCATTCAAAAGCAGACTGTTCCTAAAAAATCACTAAATTTCCCTGCTGACTGGAGCCTCTCAGCCCCTCTACTTCACCCTGAACCCAGAGCCTGCAACTGTGCCCCTGAATTTCTCTGTTCCTCAAGGCTGATCAGTCTTTGCCTCCATGCTTTGCTGGAAAGGAACAGCTGTATTTAGGGTTAGGGTTTGGGCAGACTATGGAAGAACTTTCTTCTCAAGCACTTAGCATGAGACCCTGCAAATGCTTAAGCACATATATAATTTCCCTTTTGCAAGTAGCCTCTCTCTTCAATGTCACCATTATGTGAACAAAGTTATAACCCTGCTTAAAAGTTTTCAGGAGACTTACTACCTATATTTTCAGAGGCCAAGAATTCTGACGGCTCTTAAAGAAAATAAAATGAAATAGAGACACGCATGATTTGGACTATGTTCAGAATTTTCTCTAATTGCTTTAATCAAATTCCCACTAGGCATTGAAATTAAATTGTCTGCGTTAGCTGAATTCCACTGGTCATTACTGGCTGGCAGTGGTTGATGTATCAGATTTTCTATTTCTTGTTTTTCTTATGCATGGGTGTATTATATATAGACATGGGGTGTCTGGCAGTCTCCCAAAGAAATTGCCTTAACTTCATGGCAGGATTTTTCAAAAATACACTGTTTGATGTTTCAAAATGGCTGCAAATTCAAATTTTAGTCTGACTTTTTAAGACTTTCAAATAAGCAGCCTGTTGCATGAATTTTGAGTGGTACCTTGTACTGCTCTCTGCCTGCCATGAGTAGGGAGATAGGTGTACTTGTACTGTGCTCCACAGATATTTAAGGGATATCCTTATAAATTCCAAATTGGAGAACCTAGTCTGCACTTTACAAAATACTGTAATGAAGAACGCACCAAATTTCTAGCACTAAAATCCCTAGCTACAAAAAAAAAATTGTTAGTAGTTAAATAAAAAAAAACCAAAGACCTCTAGAGCAAGTGTTGCTCAGGTTCATTTTTTTCCTTTTAAAAACTCCTTTATTTTGTAGATATGCCTTCCAGTTAGCATTGCTTGTTATAAACAATACTTTACAGGTTTTTTTCAATAATCTTATTTCTTAAAAAATTCTGAAATGATTTTGTGGGGCTGTTTTTCCAGTCAAAACTGTTTCCAACCACAGTAACTACAAAACAGTGATATTCCTGTGCCCAAATAGTAAAGGCCTCTTGTGTCAATACCACATCTCTGCATCCCTGAGGAGCAGACTCTTTGTCTAAATTGAATTATAAATGATACTCTGGTGAAGGAAGTAATAGTCTAGTAGCACTTTATTCTTAATGTCATAGCTGTGTTTATTAGTTTTGGCTGTTTGATAACTAGAGAGAGGTTTTAATTTAACATAATAGTTCTTTGCCTAGATAGAGAGCCATTACTGCTACGGCCAAGTAATATCCCATCCCATGGGAGACCCTGTCAAAAAGGAAACAATATCAACTTAATTATTTTGTTTTCTGAACACACTGCAGCCTTGGGTATTGACTTCATATATTTCTTCAGTAAATGTAGCACATATTATGGCAGCAAATTTAATGAACTTTTATTTTTTAAACTGAGAAGTGAAAGATTCTTTATTACACAGACGTGTAAAGAATTGTATTAGCTTTCTTCAATGCAGCTATGAGTCTTCTTCCAGCTCTGTAATTTCATTGTAATTTTAAGCCATCCTTTAGTAAAAACTCCAGGGATTTTACATACAGGGGTGTTTAATGCTCCACATGTCTTTAGCTGTGCATTACTAATCACAAAGGATTTGGTTTAAAAACTGTTCTTTTAAGCAGCAAGATATTTTCAGAAGTTACCAAATAGAATAGGAAAAAACCAAAAAAGAAAACTGGCTAAAAAAACCCCAAAATACACTCTCCAAAATATATTTGATTGGCCTAATTATCATGCATGAGCTCCTATTAGAAGGTTAGTAATAGCAGTAGAAAATTACTCTTGGATTATTGCTTCCTGTGCAGGGAGAGTTACTCAAAGTGTGATGGAGACAAATCCAGTGCTGGGCGAGTGCTGAAATGTTTGTGACTGGAGAAGGCCAGGCACTGGAGCTGACCCCACAGTCATTCAAAAGCCTCGGTGAGACCATGTGGTGGTGGCTGTGCTGTTTTCTGACAGCGCTGCAGAGGGACACTACAGGGCTGGCATGCCAAGTATCTGCAAGATTAATCTCTATTTACGTTCACTGGGATTTCACATTACATTGATAAGAGGGCAAATGACAGCCTGTGATGATATGGTAATCTCTGTGATATAAGCACTTGCAGTTTGGAAATATTTGTGCTTTAAGTGGTAGCTGTATCTACCATTAAGGCTGCCAAAGAATTCTTTTTATCTGTTTTCAGTTGCTCGTGAGGTTTTTTCCTAAATGGATATTTTAGCCTGATACATTCCATGCCAGTTATTTTGCTTAGACTCAGATGATCAGGACAGACTGATGAAATTCTTGAGACATACCTTGTCCAGAGTTATCTTTATTCTCTGTCCCAACCCCTTTTTGAAAAGCTGTAGTGCTGTTGTAGTGCCATGATGAAGAAACTGAATTTATAGGCCAAGCTGCTCTTATGTTTCTGCCTGGCAATCCACCTGAATTGAATACATCATTTCAGGCTTAAGACACATTCAGTAGAACTTCTTAGGGACTAGCTATGAGCAATTTTTCACAGACAATTTGCTAAGAGTAAGCTGCAGCTGCCAGCAGCCACCAGTATGCTAAAAAGCACAGCAGTGGACCTGGGCTGGACCTGGAACTGGCCTGCACAACTTTCTACTAAAAAAAGCAGCGGAAAGTTCTACATCTCACTCTCATCTCAGAATATGGCATCAAATTGGGAGTAGGAGATCATCTTGAGCTGTAATCCAGCTCTTCCTAGTAATTATACTTTGAATAATATGAAAAAAAAGCTCTTATGAAAAGATCTAACCAGCGTTTTTATTATTTTTATTACTTGCCTACAGTTCTGCAAGCCCAGAAAATGATGACTTTCCACTTAGAAACCCAAGGGAACAAGTGTGGGATGGGGAACTCAACTAAAGCAAAAAGATCAAACATTTTCAGAGAAGGTAGACTTTCAGTGGAAATTCCATTTGGTCAAGAAAATCAATTTTCTCTCACACAGCCAACTATAAAGGAAGCAATTTCAACCAACTCTACTTATTCCCCTTTGCTAGAAATAGATAAATAGCAACTGCTCAATTTTATTAAAGAGGAAGCTGAAAGGCTGCACAGGAGAAAATGGCGAGACTGTAAGCTAAACCCACCTTTCTAATCTGATTTGTGACTGCCACTCTTCTTTTAAGCATCTGTTCCCTTGGTGAGCCAGAAATACCATTTTCCCCATATCCTTCTCCCAGGAAACAAGTGACAGTACAGGAGGAAGTGACCTCAAGCTGCTGCCAGGAGAGGTTCAGGTTGGACATCAGGAAGAATCTCTTCATGGAAAGGGTTGTTAGTCATTGGAACAGGCCACCCAGGGAGGTGGTGGTGGAGTCACCATGCCTGGAAGTGTTGGAGAAAAAGCTGGACGTGGCTTGGTTGACATGGTGGTGTTGGGTCAAAGGTTAGAATCTATGACCTTGGAGGTCTTTTTCAACTCTTATGATTCCATATAGATCTCTATAGGCTCTGTGGTTCTATAGAGATGGCTGTGTTCCTCTAGTTCCAAAATGCAAACCAACGTTTCTGGTCCCCAACAGTTATTTGCTGCCCAATGGTGTCCACATTTTTGGACTGCAACCTCTTCTCTGCATCACTTTATAAAATACTACATTTACTACAAAGACCAAACATAAAAAAAAAATCTACAAAACATAAGGGAATCCAGCTAATTTTCAGAGAGTTGGTGATTTTTTGCTTATTAAGTGCACATTACTAAATGTTATTATTTGGTTATTCCTAAAAGCTAGGTACTCAGTTCTAAAAAATATTCATTCAAATAAGTGTTTCACTTGCAAAATCCAGACTTCAAAGCTTTAAAAAAAATCTACAAATAACCTTCCTGTGCATCCACTGGGGAAGATTCTGCAAAAATAAAATCTACCTCAGCAAACTCTAGGGGATGAAATAGTAGGCATAGAGTCATCTAACCTTGTAATTCGGTTCAGAAGATAGAGAACATTAGGGACTCAGGCAGGGTAGAAGAATTGCTCTCCAGTGGAGTATCCTTCTCTTACTGACTGACTCAGGCTGGCTGCTCTCAGAGACACAATGGATCCCACCAGACCTGTCACTGGGAAAACTAATTGGAAACATCAATCCACATGTACAGTACAAGTCATCATGTATTTCACAAAATCTACTTGCGTTGCACTCAAACTGCTCTAAACCCTTCTGCAGCACTCAGGCACTTCCAATATGATTTTTGGAAAGAAGTCTGTGAAATAAAGGGTCAATGGCATACTGACAGATACAATCAGCTACGTGCATCAATCAATCCAGTGACTGGGTATTTTGAGCTATTAGCCAAAGCCTGCACCAAACCCTAGAGACAACTGCTTGAAAAATATTATCACAAAGGACAAGGAAACACCAGCCTCATTGTTTTTAAGTAAAATGGGTCATTTTGGAGACTACAAGAAAAAAAATACTAGTCCCAGATGGTTTTGAAATGTCATCACATTGCTCAGTTTAAATGCTCTGAAGGGGATAATGCCAGTCTGGCAATCTTTTATCCCCTAACCAAATAACCTTCATTTGAAATTACCTATGAGCTTTGCTGATGCTGAAATGTTTAGAAAAGTAAAGGACAAATCTAATGACCCATTCTTTATTCATACAACCATCCAACTTGGGTGGCCTGCCCCAATAATACCATTGGTTTCCTTTCCAATTATTTCAACTCCTTTGAAGACCAGATAATGAAGAGCATGGATCACTGTAGTGTTACTGGAAAGATTACTGGGACAAGACTTGGCTCTCAGAGCACCTTCTTGTTTCATAGAGAGGCCCTTCTCCTGCAGCTGGTTTCTCATCTTACTGATTACCTGCTACATGAGAAACTTCAGTCTGGCCTCAGGGCTGGACCCGACCCAGAGGCTTCTGTCGAGTTTGTTATAATTTATTTATTGTAACCCAGAATCCGATTAAAGCAAGCCTCTCTCTGGCTTGCTGCACTGGCAGCGTTTGGACCTGTTGGTCAGTGAGTGCTGGACCACCTTCAACACCTTGTGAAACTTTCAGCTTGGAAGTTAACATGAGGCAGGGCCTGCTTCTCAGAGATGGGAGTATATGCTTAAGTCCTCATGTAATGAATGGGACTTAATACCTGCTAAAAGTTAAGCATGTGCTTATGTGTTTTTATATATAGGGTAGAACTCCCCTGCGCCTACAGAAATGGTAGTGCTCAAATGTTTTGGAGCCTTGAAGCTTTCTTTCTGAAAGAAAGGGGGTTTTGTGAGTTTTTAAAACATTTTTGACACCTTTTCTGATGAAAAATATATTTTCAATGAAAGAATTTTCATGGTGATGTGTCAGACTGAGGAGTCTTTCAGGTGTTAATAATCTACTTTATTGTTTTGTTTTGTTTTTTAATAGAACTGTGAAAAGTGCTAGTCAAACCAGATTTTTCTTCTAGGCTGGGTTTCAGGAGCTAGAACAAAATTGCTTTTGAGCATTTACTGAAGATTCTGTTTCTCTCTGTTACACTGGCACAACATCACTAGGTTCATGTAGAATCCACTTGCATTTTACACTAGTCCATAATTTTGGATTTATTCCAAAATTTACCCTAGCCAATGTAGTTCAAAGACAAGATCAGTGGCAGAATGATTCTGTAACTCCTCTGCTGCTTATTCTATCTCAACATATATAGTTAAAATACGAACAAAAGAAAAAAACATTTAAGCTTTTTTTTCAGGAAGGAAATGGTTGGAAATTATGAACAACAATTTGGGATATAAATGCTAGAAATAAACTGATGCAAACTAGAAGCTTACCTCAGTCATTGTTAGTTCTAGTGACAATAAATACAGTTTCACATAACTTTCACATTCCTCCTATCAAAGAGAAAATCAAAGGATGTAATTAATGTTATTTAAAGATTGTATTCCAGATGTTGTCTCTTTCTGTGGAAGAAAAAAAGCAACAAGTTTCTTTTGCCAGTTCAGACTTCATCTGTAGAACAAGAGAACAGTCTTTCCTTTAGACAACATATACGGGTAGGAATAAAGATCCCCAGAGCAGTGGGGAGAAATAGAACTGCAATATTACATTTCAGTAATAAAACCAGCTAGGAGATTAGAGGTAGAGCTTTATAAAATACAAGAGCCAAAAAACAGTTTCCTGAGTCTCCTAAAGGAAATATCAGTATGTTGGCTAGTCTACTTTTCATTATCACTTCATGCTTTAGAAGTTGTTTTCACCCCATGACCCTTCTCCATCCGCCTTTTATGTGAAGCCTTTGGATCCAAAATCAGTTAATGCATTTATCGTACATTTTAGGGACATATTCAAATAGCAACAACTTGTGTGAGTGCTTTAAATTATCCTGACTAACACCAGCACAATTTAAGATGCTTCTGGCCTAAGCCATTAATGATGTTACACACCATTAATGGTGGAATTCGCTCGCACAATTTGCTCCTAAGAAGCATGGAATACACATAAAAATGGATGTCCTGCTGTTTTGTTTTCCAGAAGAACGCCTGTGAGGCTGCAGTAAGCTCACCACTTCCACAGCTTTCACAAAGATAGCACACATCTGAGGGAGAAGCTAAAACAGGCAGCACCAAAGAACAGATTGAGCCCACAACCTTTGCCTTATGGCTTCTCTCAGATACATGACACACACAGACAAAACTCAGTGACAATGCAGGAATTAAGCTGCATTCAAACATAGCAATTCCTTTCGGTTTATGGTTCCCCTCCCAACTCCTTACACCAAGTACCTGTTAACTCATGCATTATTAATTATGCTGTTCTAGAGTTAGAAGATCCAACTCAAAAAACTTGTCAGTTATCAGCTACCTCAACCGCAGTAACACCTACAAAAACATTCATTATTTTCAGAAGATACTAGAAGAAAAAACTGACAATCTCGTCCTATTGAGTGTGCTGCCAGTACCTAATAAATAAATTCAATAATACTAGTGAAGAATGAGTAGTATCAAATAAAGTACAAATTCTCCAAGATGGAATGTCTCTTACAGCAACTAAATACAGAATGGAAAGAACTGATTAAATGCTGTTTGCTGCATGTAAAATTATTAACATAAGGTGAACAATAAATTATTTTTAAACATACAGAAACAAAGATTTTCTGTGTAATTACTCATCTGTGGTGCTGACAGGACGGTATCCCTTCAGAACACCTGGCACCATGATTAGGGTTGTGCTGCAAGAGCCACAGTTTTCAGTGCTGCCATGCCAGAGTGACGGCTACAGCCTGCAAGCACTAAAACATTTTGGGATAGGCAATAAACACCCTTCAAATCCTTTAACTACACTCCCCCACATCTATCATGCACAGTGCTCTGGACTGTCAACAGATCATCTCCCATGTTGCAGCAAGAGGAGCACAAAGCAGTTTTCACTTCGGATGATTTTCAGCTGTGACGCATGAAGAGCAGGCGTGTTTTAGGCCTTGGGAAAGCTACACAGGCCAAGGCTCCCCACTCTGAGGATATCCCCAGAATTATCACAAGCAAAGGTGACAAGAGAAGGTCTAGGGAAAAAATTAATGAATAGTAGAAAGTTGCAGATCCAGATAGCATTACTTTAAAAGCCCTTCTGATATTGACAACATGAAACTGCTGAACTGTAGAATGCAACCTGATGCTTAAATTGGTCTCTTAAGTAACTTTCATAGCAAATGATCCACCTGTAAACAAATAACAGAGGATATGCCTGTACACTGCCTGTCATCTGGCAGTTATAGAAAATCATCCACCTCCTACCCCATACAATCCTGTCCTTTGATTTCAATACCTGTCAAAACAGGAAAACAACAATCACACAGCAACTTTGTTATAAATGAGCACAAAAGGCCATTTATGCCAATTAACAATTTTATTAATAAAGAATATATGGGAGTGAAAGCAAAGCAGCGCTGGGCGACAGGGGAGTCAAAGCTCCGCCGACTGCCGCCCCCAATTCCCCAAGTCCGTTCCCTTTTATCTTGTTCTTCATCCGGGTACGTGGCTTCGCGGTCTTTCTTCTGCGCAGTCTCGTCTTGTTTCTAGGTGGCCGTTTTCTGCCTCCTGATGGTCGCTTGATGAAGACTCGTCATTTTCCTCACAGTTGCCTTATTGACCTGGGGATTTCTCAAGTATATGTTATTGCAAAACTAGTTCTTCTTCATACTCTTGCGGTTACTTATCATTGCTCACAGCATACTTCAGTTACTTATCATTGCTCACAGCATACTTTGGTTACTTATCATTGCTCACAGCATACTCCAGTTACTTATCATTGCTCACAGCATACTTCAGTTACTTATCATTGCTCACAGCATACTCCAGTTACTTATCATTGCTCACAGCATACTCCCAAGAACATTCTGCAAAGACCATTTTTGCCTTTTGCGGTTACGAACAAAAAGGTCACTTATCTCTTACAAACTTCTAGATTTTCACAATAAAGGAACAAAATTTTATTTTTTATGGTTAAAATGTTGATAACAAAAACAAACATTGATTTTCCCATGATAAAACTCAGCTATGTAATGAGCCATGCTTGATTTTGCCTTTCATTAAGCAGATTGCCAATCAATCCTTTATATTCCTTTTCCTGTAGTTTCCCAGACCTTACTGAAGAAATCATTATTAAAGCACTAAAGAGATTTGCCTGCGTGGAGACTGAGCAGAGGTCCAGGGGACTTGGACTGTAACATGATAATGTTAGAAAGTTGTCAAGCTGTCAAAATGTAAAGCACTCCCAATGCTTAAGTGTGAGTGTTTAGGTATTTGTTTCCACTGATATCAGGAAGAGTTACATGGCCTAAATGATCTTATTTCCTCTCTTAAGTGCTCACCTCACTGCTCATCCGAAGCTGGAGATGACTCAGCAAGAGATTTTTGAACCCCAACTCAAAGCAGCAGTTTCACTGACAAAGGTATTCATGCATGAAAGTGCTCCTCAATTGGAAGGTCCAGGTCAATGTGATCCCAAAAACACTTTGGTCAGGGGAATACAAAAGCATTACTGTTCTCATCTTACAAGGCAAGAGAATACTGGAGCAGAGAGGATTGATGCCTTGAGTTTTTGGGAGGATTGAAGCCCAAGGCATCAGGATTACTTTCCTGATGGTAAAAGGGAATGCAAAGCAAAAGTGCTATTGTACATTAACAGTTTTAGATTGTCATGTTCACCAATGCCTTTGGCATCTTTCACTGAATGAATGAATTGAAAATGAATTAGAAAACGAATAAACAGAAATGAGAAAACAAACCACAGCCCTTGGGCTAAATTTTCCAGATTTGGCCCAAAGAGGGTTATTAACTTAGGAAAAATACTGAAGTGTGTGGAAAAATCTATTCTTGAGACAAAAATTTCTCAAGAATATGAACTGGCAGAGCATTAGGACACTTCAGTGGTATGACTGCAGTAGTGATGGAAACAATGTGACCATTGTCATACCAATGTGAGGAATGTAATCAGATTGGTATCTTGTGATCCTTGTGGATGCTACCTCAGAGCTCAACACAACACAGATGCTTCAGTTGCTAAAACATTTAACATCTCATAATATACACGATGGCAAGGCACATTCTGCTGAAGACAGGAGGGTTTGTCACTTACTACAGTAGCAAGTTTGGGTCCTAGGTGAAAGTGCAGCTGAATTAATGCACAGGTGGGGCCCCACCCTGAAGAAGTAAATGAAAGAAAGTTTTAATTATTTCAGCAGGACTTGGACCAGGACTTTCAATCACAGAACTGGGAGAGCAGCCAGAAAAGATCTACACAAACTGCAGTTCATATATGATATTAACTCTGTGCATTCTCCCCTGTATGCACTGTTGTGAACACTCACACAAAGCACAACCAGGGACAGTATGTGATGCACATGAGCACATTCAGCACAACTGCTTCCTCAGCACCTTCATTCTCTTTTTGTTTTCAAACACAATGACAAAGAATTTGCACATGTGCCCAGGCTACTCTTCATGTACATATACGACTCCTTGCCTTTCATCTGCTCCTACAACTTCTGCTGACAGATGAACAATGCACAGGATCATAAATGGAAGTAACACTGTTTAAAACTAATAAGGCCAAAAGCACAGTCCCAAAAATAAAAGCTTGAATGTAAAAGTACATTTTTCCCTTAGTATGCAACTCATATAACAATAGCAAGTCAACAACAACAACAATACTGAGGATCTCCTCCAACGTAGGCAAAGTGGCATCTACAAGTGCGGCAAAAATCCTAGGATGAATTTTTGACAGACCAGATCTTCAGCTGTTGCTAATTGCTTCAATTGCTAGAATTCTGCAACTGGAAGTCTGGCCCAAACTTTATAAAATTGCAGGAAGGAGTGTTGAAGACAAGCTTGGCTCTATCACAGTGCTGCCATTAAACTACCTGCAAGAGGTTTTGGTAGCAAATGCCAAGGGCCAAGATGTTTTAGTCCCAGTCCAGCCCAGGGAAAAGTAAACTTGTTTCCAATTAAATAAAATTAATGTGTGGCAGTCAGAGATCTTCAAATTCAGTTCCAACAGAAACATCACTAAGTACTGTAATGTACATGTCTGCATTTTGGAAAAAAGTAAAGCTTTGAAAATATCTGGGCAGACTAGATTCAATATGCAATCAAAAACCTATAGTTCTCATTGCAAAAGTTCCCAAAAGCAGTGAGTTACACAGCCATTGGCTCCATTTAAATAGCATTATAGTGAAATTTGCAGGGTTTGGATGCTCTCTCCTGTTTCTTGCAGCCATGGGATGAAAATTGTGACTAACATTTTATTCCCCTACAGAGCCTGAAAAGGTTGTTCACTACATGAGTGTTTCAGTTGAAGTTTTAATTAGTGTCTATGTCTTTAGGACTGCTTAATAGTAATTTGAAAGAAACAAATACACTCTTATTGTGCTGGAAGAGTACTTAACGATATCTAATTCCAAACCCTCTGCCATGGTCCACCTACCACTCAGATGGGCCCAGAGCTCTGTCCAAAATGTCCTTGAACATTTCCAGGGATGGGACATTCACAATTTCTCTGGCCAGCCTGTGCCAATGCCGCACCACCCTCACAGTAAAGAATTTCTGCCACATAGTTAATCCCCACACACAGGTCCCATACTGCATTAGGGATGAGTGCAGCCTGGATAAGGATATATTGTAAATTGTTCCTTAATGATTCATGGAGTAGTGGGGTGTGATTCAAACACAACATTCCCGAGGGGTAAAGTAAAGCTGCTTTTAACTGAGGCTTATCTGGAAAATAAAGAAAAAGGGAGCATTTAGCTGCTTACCTGGCTTGCACTGCAGCTTTTTTAAGCTCCTCTTCATGATCTTGTAACTATTTCAGCATAGTTCTGTAAGCCAATTGAATAGAAAATTTGGTTAAAATATGCCCTTAAAGTGTAGTGACTGATGGTCAGTAAAATCTTGATAACAGATGTCGCGGTTTTTGAGACAGTTATCTGTCAGGGAAGGTAGAAAAAAAATTGTAAGCCCCCACCCTCTCCCTCCGAATTATTATATCTCGAAAACACGGAGTTCTCAGGCAGAGATATGGGGATAGGAATAACAGTTCTTTACTAATATATATATATATATATATTAAGGTAAAGCAACAACAATAACTACAGTATTAACAACGGAAGAGAACAGGGATCCCGTCTCGGCCGAGACGGGAAAAAACGTGGAGGAGAGGCAGTGCCTCACAAACCCCTCAGCTGGCACTCAGTCCCGGAGCTCCTGCAGGCTCTGAGGAAAAACACCTCGCTGGAATGGCAGGGATGGGCAGAAAGTCCCGGGCCGGTGGAGGAGATGGATCAGCAGCTCCGCGGTGGCAGCTGGGGCTGCAGCACGTCCGGCAGGACAGGGGAGTGAGGGCCACAAACGGAGAGGAAGAAGCAGAAGCAGAAGGAACAGCCGCTCTGTCTGGATGATGGCAAAAACCTCCTCTCCCAGCAGAAACAGCTCCGAGAGTGTCTGTGTTGCCCTCCCAGAAGGACCCAGGGAAAAAAAAACAAACCTGCTCCCCTCTCCACTGCCCCCGGGGCTCAGCTGAAACTTTTGTCTTTTAAAGTACCGAAGATGTCCCAGCAATCAAGGCTTTTTTCTCTCAGCTAAATGGGAGAAATTCTAATAGCTAAGAAACGAAAAAAAAAAAAAAAACATGTAACCCCCAACAACAGAAGAACCATCTCTCCTTATCTTTTAAAGACACTTTGATAATTATTTTATTAGACAGCCATAGGAGTGAAGACAAGAAACAATATATACTCTGACTCTTAAAAGTCATTCTAAATTCTAATGAAAAATTAAAAGGAAAAGTACTTCAGGATTGATAAAAATTACAGATATCAACTCAGATTTACAAGTAATGCCCTCAATTTTCAACGTGAGGGGGATCGGACGAAAAGGAAGAAAGATCATAGAATGTAATTTTTTTATACAACGGTCAGATAGCAACCTTTGAAGACACACTTTAATCCAAAAAAAATGTGGGTTTTTTACTTCTTTCTAAGCTTCAGTAGAATTAGGTAATAATTAAAATTGGCTCTTCAAGGGAAAAAATATCAAGGAAAAAATCAGCAAACTATCATCTGGCTTTTTAGCTTTGCTAGCTCTGCATTCCCAGTGCCTGGGTGACGATCATGGTCTTGTGGCTACCTTGCCCTGCCTCTGATATGAAAAAGTTTTAAAAATGCACAGTCCCAAAACAGTTTGTAGCCTCTTCAAGAAAGAGGTCATGAAAGGTTTTTAACTTCTGGGTGCTGCTGAAGACATTTCTGTTTCCTTAAGCAAGGCAAAGGGAACATCTCTGAATATTTCAAGCCAAATAAATGGGGTTTTGTCTGTACAGTGCCCAACACTTGAGAGAGAAATCCAACACAGGAAACTATGCCCTGGGTCAAATCCAGTTCCTCACCATGCCAGCCACTACATCACATAACCATTTCAAAACTGCACTAATTTCTTTCAATAAACTGAAGCACAGATATTTTGTCATCAAAACATGCTGTTTGGAAATACACTAAGCCTTTTGCTTTATTCATAGGAGTGTAATGTTTGAACTTTTCATTTGCAGCTCAGTGGACACTTTGATGACAAATATGAATCAAAGAGTGCTCCATATACCAGAGTGCATTGCATTAATTTAGTTTCAAGGTGACAAGGGAATGAATTATAATGATTAAGCCTGCATTTAAAAAGTAATGTTGAAGACTCATAGCCAGATGGAAATGCTCAAGAACAGTATTCTAAAAACGAGCTGGGGACCAGTTCTCATCAGAGAGAGATCTGTGCAAACCCATCCAGTGGTTTAGATGCATATTTTCAGCATATCTGTAGATGCTACCCAACACTTTGCCAGTATTAAGCCCCAAGTTGACTCTTCTTCACCATCTTTTCATCCTACCTGTAGGAATTCACTCACCTCTTCTGTCTAGTTCAGGAAAAAAACACACAGAAGTGCAATGAAATAGCAATGCTGTGGAAGATTTCTTCAAGAAGGGGATATACATATATTTTCCAAAGATTTTTGGCACTGCAGTGGGATCCATTTCAGATTTCCTGCAGCAGTCTACTTCTTCAAAAACCTTTAATCATCTTAACTGCTGGCAAGACATCTGTTGGAAGTGTTGCAAAACTGAAAATGAAAAAGCTCATAGCTCTACAGAAATCACTAATAGAAAGTGAGAAATAGAACCTGCACAGTATTACTTGAAATATCAAAATGTGCTGATAATAAATGGAATCTGGCTAGGAACAGCTTGGAGTTGAAGCCCTGCAGTAAGCATCTCCAGAGCTAGGCAAATCTGTTCTTACAAGGAGTTAGGAATCTACCTACACTGCAACCTCTGTCTGAACCCAAAAAATAAAGTCAAAAGTTACTTTTATTCATGTAGAGAACATACTTTCCTTCTCCAAAACATACTTCTATTTATTTTCTCCCCTTGCCACAGCTCCTTTTTCTAAATCTTCTTTCAGTTGTTATAGAACCTTTTACTGTGTCACACTCGGGCACTTGTTGCCAAATGAAGTTCAGTGTTCCCAGAAAATGATTCAAAATGGGTATTTTAAAAAAGCAAAATCCCCAAATACAAGAATTTCAAGGTTATCAAGGCCTAGGAATTTCACTGAGGTTCTTGCTCCTGCATTAGAAAATATGAGGGATGAACAGCCCCTGGGGGTTGGAGAGGTGCTGAGAGCATCTGAAAATAAAAATTAAAAAAATCATTTTGGGGCTTACTGAGGAAAGACTGTCTCAGCCTTTGCACATTTAAGAAAACTGACATTAAAATTCAGATTATAATCTCCATCCAAATGGATCATATTTAAAGACCTTTGTGAGCAATTCTGCTTTGTTTGGGGTTTCCACATTATGAGACTGTCCTCAGTCCTCTCACCACTGCTGGTCTTATGTGCTGTAACTAGAAAAAACAATAGGTTTTGAAATTTTACCCAAGTTATGTTTGCAACTAACATCTAACATTATTGAATGATTGTTAGTTAAATAGAACCATAACCCCTATATTGTAACAAAAAAGAGCTTAAAATCTATGTAGATCTTAACAAACTCAAATGCTGCAGTTGACTCAAACAATGAGCCTCTTGAACTTTGGGAGCTAAGCCAAAACCAGGAATTTTTCCAAGTACCATGTCTCCTATGTGGATAGCTGTCCAAAGAAATGGTGGGTAAGGTCATGTCTTATACACTGCTCAGAAAAATGAGGAACAGTTTTCCACCCCTTGGCAACAGTGTGGATACCATGAGGGACAACAATCTTCTAAAGTCAGAAAAGTTAAAGAGAAAATTGCTGTTTCTCTATATTATGTAGATCTAAAACTAAAAATCTAAATTTTTATTTTAACAAAATGCAGTGGAAAAAAAAGGACAAGTGGATCAAAAGTGCAGAGCCTTCTGAGCAGACTCAAAAAGAAATCTAAATCTAATATTTCTCTGCTTAAAAAATACCAAAAAAAATTACTTAGATGGCACATTGGAATAGAAACATAAATTTGTATATAGAATTTACATTTTGTAAAATACCCACAGGTGTGCATTAATAAACACACACACACTACAGATAGACTAGACAGAAGACTTTTCCTTGCAGATGATTGCCAGAATTATCTTTACATGATGTGATTCATAGCAGAGCAATAGCAGCAGCAAATCTGAGAACATGTAGTTATTAGCAGGAACACGTGCACAAACAGACACCTATCAGCTGATTTGCAGTGTGCAGTCACCGTTCATGCCTGAGAGGATTTAGAACTGAAAAGCTGGGAAAGAAGCTTGCCACATGAAATTATAAATATTAGAGGACTTTGTGTTGTGCCAGGTTAAACCCAAACCCCTCAACGATAAAACAGCAACTCCCTGGCACCTACAAGATGGCACAGCAGAAGGAACCGGGATATCCACTTCGTTTTGACCCTTCCTGACCTACTGTGGTGAAAATGAATTGTTTCAGATGTGAAAAAGATGGGCAGCATACTTACCACAAGCGTGAACAGGCAAATAAAGAGCTCAGGGTTTACTCACTCTCCTCTGTGTGTGGAGCCAGTTATGCAGGTTACAGGCTGCACCCACTGATAGGTAATGACTTGGTTCCCCCTAGATCCAGAAAAATGTCCTTGCTTCTACTGCTGACTGATTAAAACATTATGAGCAAACACTCACTGGGATCCCACTGTAAATGGGGCCTCCAAATTCACTTCTGTGTGCCTCTCACCAGGTACAGCAACCTTCAGCTGTGCCTCAGCCGTGGGGCATCAGAGCAATGGGTGCAAGTGCTGTAAAAGAGCCCTTCACAGTCTCAAACAAGACACTGCCAACCCTCTGCTAAACTTCATGGGATAATTTAAAACATATGCAAATAAATGAATGGCTTAAAATTCCTTTGGATTCTATTATAAAGACAGTGTGCCATCAGTTGCAGCAACTGCTTCAACGTGCAGAAAATGACAATAGATATGGTCCCTGAAGTACAGCAGTGATTAATCATGCAAGGCTGGGGAAGTGTTTTGGTTTTTAAACTTGATTCACTCCTTGAATTTGCATCCCCTAGGCCACCTGTGTTTGAATGGTGATCACAAAGGAGAAGTAGGAAGTTGATAGAGAATACTAAAAAAGGAAGTATTCTCACAGTGCCTTGATTCCCAAGGCAAATCGAGTATATAACTTGACTTTACCTGTAAAGTCTAACTCAGTTTGCTGAACGTTTCTGAGATACTGAACTGCATCTACTATCCACTCATTTGAGGTAGTAATCCAATATCAAAAAAACATTTTACAAGTAGGAATATTCCAGGACCTTGTTACTTTTATGAGCCTGAAGGCTAAATAAATAAATCTGACCTATAAAAGCCCCAAATATACTACTTTACATTACATATCCCTCGTTTCTAAATTTGTACTGAATTTAGGAACACAAATTACAAATGCAAAAGGTGCTACTCAGAAATGGAAGGGCAGATACATAGACAGGCAGCTACAAACCCACAACAAGCAGTCAATCTTGATTTGCGAAAGGCAGTGCAATTGAAAGCAAAATAAATTTCACCCCCAAGACAGCCCCAAAAATGCCACCTGGGTTCAAGCAACAGTTGAGTGTTTGGATGTTTTAACATTGCATCATCTAACAGAGATCTGAATTCTGTCAGCATAACTTAGCCATGCTCAGGGTGAAACGGTTTTACCATATTGACATTGTAAAGCAGGCTAAAGTGTTGGCAAAACAAACAAAACAAAAATAAAAACAAGACATAATGGTGCATGTGGATTTGAAATCAATAACATTTCAGAATCTTAACTTTTTGAAAAATCAAAATACAGAGTTAATACATCATGCAATAAAGTATGTGACCCAAATAACAAAGCTATTATGCATTCATCTGTGAGCCATTGATCTAAAACAAACTCAGTTAGACAGAAAAACTGTTTGTTTCTCTCTATTAGCTCTCTGTATTAAAGAACATGATCATGCATCTTGGTAGCTAGAAACCTCTTCCAATCTCCAGGCTGACACTTAGTTATGAAATGGGTGGAGACTTCACTTTCCATATTGCATAAAGAAAAGCAATTTTTCACATACACAAGTTTCTTATCACTTAGCATCACAGGAAACAAATGCAAACTCTACTTCTATTCTGAATAAACAGACAGAAATGTTTCTGAAAGAAAGAACATCCACATTAATCTTCTGGAATTGAGTGAACCTGTTTACTTCTGAGTCAAAGCAATGTCCTTTGAGACCACATCTTTAGCAACAACAGAATTCCGTTTTCAAGACAGCCCCAGCCTGAGCAGGCTCTTGTTGGACTAAGGCAAAATTTAGTTCACATGTGTGCACTGTCTCTCCTTCATCCCTTGCTGTACTCAGGACAGGAAGGATTCAGGACACGGCAGAGCAACCCCTATTTCAGCATTCATGTTTCACAGGAAGACTTTAAAAAGAAAATAAAGACCACCTGGGTAAATAATTTGAAAATAAATATCTTCATATTCAGTTTTACATATGTAAGAGGAGTCTTTTGTTTCATCTAGGCCAAAGCATCAGACTAAATAAATATTGAATATTACCATTAAAAAAAAAAAACCACAACAAAACTCCCTTGGGCTAGTACATCCAAAAGAGGAAGAATTTTCCTGTACCTACTTGTGCAATTAAAAATATTAGAGGTCCATGTGTTTCATATGCAAATGTTATGCTAACCATACCAACATTTGCTTTAGTCCAAATTTTACAATGTTTTTACCAACACTTTTAGCATGGGGATAAAATTTGCTCTGCCCTTCTTCTATAAAGAAGAAATGGAAAATGAGATTACTGGAAGGCAGTCTCCCCAACAGACAACCCTGACTTTATGAGCGATTTTATAATGGTTGTTTTAAAAAAAAAAGTGATCTTTGCTTTAGCTTACCAAAACACTTGCATTTTGTCTTGTGTCAAGATGCTCGGTGGACATACTTAGACCCTTTGTCTGCACCTCACACTCAATATGAGTGCTTTATTATCCTGGTGTAGGTATGTGCTTGGCCAGAAACAGTAAAGCAGTCATTTTGTGACTAGCTGGAATCAGGAAACACTTTTGAGGCTTGGCCATATCTGCAAAAACAATTTTTTTTTTTCAGACAAAAGGCTGTAATTAGAAAAGAGATATTCCGAAGGGATTTCCAAAGAGCATTAATCTAGGTCAGCATTAATCCAGTCTCTAATGGGATTCAGCTTTTTCTCCAGCATCTTTCCACTGAAATGCTCATTTTAGTGAAGCTTTGAGAAACCCATAAGATGGCATAAATAACCTTTGCAATTTAGAGACTGAGAGTTAGAAAGAGTTGCTGTCAACCACTTTTTCTTCTGTACTTCTCATAGATGTCTCAGACATTGAAGGTCACAGAAGGGAAGAACACAATGCAAATTTCTGTGAGAAAAAAAAAACAAAACAAACCAACACTGAAGCTTTTGGCATAGCATTTTTCTTAGTATTCTTAATATCAGTTTTCTTAGGAGTCCTGCTTTTCCAAGGTAGATGAAAAGTAAAGCATACAAGCTATCAAAAATCAGCAAAAGGATCAGTGACATTTATGTACTCCCCCTGCCACCTGGAAGAGGTAACACACCAGAATTACTGCGTGCTTGTACCTAAGCCTGACCTCAAAGTATTCCATGCAATTCCCAATAGCTTCTTGTTTTGCTTATTGAGAAAAAGAAACCCAAAACACAGACAATTTTATGCAACTGATTTTTTAAGATCTCACCCATCATCTCACCCAATTTACACTTTACTTACATTATCTCTTATCAAGCTGGGCAATTGGGCTTCTTCAGTGGCTTGATAAAAATTTCAGTTCTTCCCATCCCAAAAAAAGCACGCTGCAGTCCCATATGGAAGTACCTAATTCCTCAGTGTTAACTATCAGATGTTCCCAAATGTTTCAGGCTGTGTCGCAAGTATTTCTCATCAGCAAAGACGATTTCTTTATCTTTTTCTACAAAATCATCCCGTGCTTTAAATACCTTCATATTAAAAGTTAACACCAAGACAGATTTTAAAACATTAATTTAATCGTGGTATCTGTCACGGCAAGAATTAAGCAGAAATGTCTTTCTCTGTCACACTGTTTGGACTGTAAAAGCCTCTCCTCTCTGGAAGTATCAGTGCCAGTAAAATCTAACCTTTCCTTTTGGCCCCCCAAAACCCTGACATTGCTCTAGCAAATTTTAAAAGAACTTTCTAGAACATGCTCATGTGTTTTGGAAAGCTGCCATATTCAAGTGAAAGGTCATGAGGCTTAACATACAAGTGTATCATAAAATCAAGTTTGAAGGAGTTTTGGAAAAAAGGAATATAGAATGCAATTTATGAGGCTCGTCTCCACTCAAATTTCTGTGATACAGACCATGACAAGTTGCCAATTTGCCAGCATAAATAGGAAAATGGTTATAATTATGTTTCCCTGTGCTCTCGTTCTGGAAAATTTTGACCATTTAGGATGTTCCAGAGCCAGTGGTTTATCCAAAAAGCACAAGAGGAAGGCCACAGCAGGAAGGAATTATGTATCACTAAGCATGAAGGTGCCAGTCCAAACGTGGGGTAACAGCAAATGCACCCAGATGTTTGTAAGTGGAAAAGAAACTGCTGAGAGGCTTTAAAAAGGCTGAATTTACCACTGGGCTCCCACAAGAGCCACATCCTATGGGATAATGCAAAAATGTGACTCAACTACATGACAACTTTCCAGAGAGATGGAGTCAGGATGATTACATTATTTAATTGTCTCATACTTTTACCACATAGAACTGACCAGAAGAGCTTTGTTGTTGACTTCTGGGGATGATGACAGCTTGGGCAAGATTTTTGAGATGGTTGGTTGTTATAATTTTTTTTCCTTTTTTTTTTCTTTTTGAGCAAGTCTTAGGACATCTTTTATATAGATATATATGAAGGAAAATGGGGAAAAAAATAATTCACACCTACTGACCTAGGCATCTAGCTTTCTGAATAGCATAGGTTTGTAAAAAAAATTCTGTTCTGAGTCAGAGTGGAAATGTAATTAAATTAAAATTACAATTAACAGCTAATAATGTCTCTTTATGTGCCATGCCACCTTCAGTTTTCACTCACATTAAATTAAAAAAGAACACAAAACAAAAAAAGGCCTCGATTATATGGTTTGTTCCTGAAATTTGTGTCCAAGAGTGTATTTTTGTGGTGAACACAATTTTTGTGTTAGGTGGCAAATATAAAACAGACTTCACCCATTTACATATTTCTGGTTCATACAATATTTAACTGAGACTGGATACAACAACCATGAATAACTGAGGCAAACCAAAACCATATCTGTATATTCAAAATCAAAATTCAATTTCAATTTCCATTCATACTCACTTTGTTTTCCCACAGTGAAAAACAGGGGAAAGACTGACAGAACTGTACCAGAGTAAGTTACACATTTGTTCATTTTTTCAGGAAAATTGTTCTGCTTGATAAATATTGGAGACAAATTCTGTGGGTCATTTAGGGATGGAATAAAATTGACAGAGAGGGCTAGCAACATTCATTTTGATCTCCAATGAACAACAATAGTAGATAAATTGCCCAGGCTTCTTTCCTATGCCAGAAACACAGATCAGATCCTATTAATGGACCAGGAAAAGTTAAGTCAGTGCAGAAAAGCTGGCCAATTAGCTTAACTTGGGCAGAAGTTGTTTGGGCAGAATTACTAGATTGTAATTCTAGTTTATTTGGGTTGGTGTAAAATACTTTACCCACCCCATGCCCTTCTGTATAAAACCAGGTCTTCCTAAGGATTTTAAATTTGATGGCATGGGCTTCAGATGACTGAGCATGATTCCAAACATTTTGCAGCAAAAGTGGGTTTAGATCAGGAATTTCTACTCCACATCACCAAAACTATATCAAAATGATAAATCACCTACTGAAAATGCTAGAGGTCATAATCTATACATTTAGCATTATCTGGTGCAAGGCACCAAGGAAGCCTTGGTCATCACCTACTGACATCTGTATTTTACTGAAAAGCAAGAAAATGAATGGTTTCAGTGTCAGGAGCTGACATTAGAGGAACCAGGGATTTGCAGATATATAGAAAGCCTAGCTGGGCCAAGAAAGAAGAAACTACAACCTGAACTGAGGCCTCAGCAGTTATCACTACTTCAGATTGAGACACAATAGTTGGACTTGTTGATCTGATTTCTAACCTAAATGATTCTGTAACTGTCTGTCCACAAAGGGGACAATATGACAATCTGGAGTTGCAGTGCCAAAGCTTGTATACTTTGCTAAAGTTGCCATTTCACCTAAACTGAGGCAGTACATTTTCACCTAAACCAGCTGGCAGTACATTTCACATCTCTCAGAAGTGAGGCAGGCAGCAGTGTGAAAATCTTCCTCTGGTCCAGGAGCCCTCCAAGAGTAAAAACAGAGCAGCCCGAGACGGAGGCACTCACAAATCATCCATCACCAGAAGGAATAAATATCCTGTTCCTGCCAGCAGCCTCATTGGCTGCCAACAGCTATCACAGCAAGGCTAGGAAACAGCTCAGAGATCACTGAGGCCACATTCAGAAGGGAGGGGATCTCTCCTGTGCAGCACGAAGACAGCTGGAACAGGCATCAAGCACAGCAGCTGCACGTGGAGCACCCTGTCCGAGCCTGTCCCCATCTCCTGGCTGTGGGGACAGGCTGGCTCAGGGCTGCTGGCAGCATGAAAGTCTCTGTGGACCAGCCCAGCCACTAAGAACTCCCTACAGGATTTGGAGAGAGGAAAAAGCAGTCACAGACCTCCACATAATCTTAAACATCACTGCTCACAAGATGACGCGAGAGCGCTGTTACTTCCCTCCATCCGTGTGCATCTGAAATCCCTAACTCACTTGCATAGGTTAGCATAAAGGAAAAGAGCTAACACCAAGCTCCACTATTGTTAGGCCCCTAAAAAGGATACAAAACTAATTTTACCAGGTTCAGAGTATGGGGGACACATTTTTTCCCCACTGCAGTAAGCAGCATTTTCCAGAAATGTAGTTTTAAGCTCTTTTTTGTGCTGCTTTTCCGTAATTTCTCATCTAATTTTTTTTCCCTCTAAATCACTGACTTCACTTATCTTTTGCATAAATATTTGTCTGAATGCATTTAAAATAAGAATTATTTCAATTTATTGACCCTCGAAAAGATCATTCCATAATTCAGTCAGGGATAATAGTTGTTCTTGAAGCTGTGAAATGCCTCAACTGCAATTTTCCGTGTAATGAACTATAAACTTTTATATTCAATAATAATGTGTACATTCATTGAGGCATACATTTCTAACCACATCGTTTTGAGAGGAATGGCATTTCCAAAAGCAGTTACACTCCACACTAATTAATTCTGAGAACATAAACACCCTGCAAAGTTGCAGAATTAGGCAATTATACAATAATATGTTATAATCATAACGGTTTTTCCGGGTTTTTTATCCCTTATTTTCTCACCATTGCTAGGCTCTCAGCACATATGCATGAGTACTACAAAGCCAATCAGCACTACAAAATGTATGCTTTGCATTTTAGCTTAGACTTCTGGTGTTTGCAGAACAGTGTGTGTCTAACTGCTGTTCCCACAGCTGTAAAGCTTTAAGACTTAAGAACCCATTGAACCAGAGTCTGTCCTCACATAATTGGAGTGGTGCAAAGTTTTCCTTGGGGGTGTTCATTTAAAGCACAAAGCCCCATCTGACGAACCCCAGGTTGTTCCCCACATGATAAAAGTGAGGGGTTATTCATTACCCTGTGACATGTAATTAACATGATGATTGGCTCTATGCACCTTATAGACAATGACCACTTTTCTTATTTCCTTTTAACTACCACCATTAAAAATCATTGGGGGGGGGAGAAAAGTAAAAAAAAAGATACTGCCACTGAGGGAATTTCCAAATTAAGAGGGGCTTGAGATTCCAAAACAAACCCAAAAAACACAACAGACACTCTTCATAAAACACTCACAATAGCAGAGGCCCAGCTTCCAGCTTTTAGCTGCTGCAGTGCTCACACTTCAGGGCAGGATGCTGAGGTAGTACAAAGGGATCCCACAGCTACTGCACATCACGGGCTAATGAATCTTTTCCCATGATAGGTACAGACCTCGGGACTGGGGCGGGAGCCAGGCTGTCAGAGGGAAAGTCCAGAGAATCTGCAGTGGCAAAGCCTCCGTGTGCAAGATGCTGCAACAGTCTGGAAGATTTACCTCCGTGAATCTGTGTTATACCAACTATTTTGTAAATCCCAGAGCACACCTACCTGTCACCATGTTTCAGTCAAACATACACAAACCAAAATGCTGTCAATCTTGAAGTTACTTGCTGAAGGCAAATATACCTATGAGAGCTGAGGAAATTTTCCTTTTGTTCTGTCAAAACCTTCCTTACTCTCTTGGGTAGTTCCATCCATGACAGACATTTGGGAAACATTGGAGAAAGCTTTCTTCAACTCTTTCTTCTAGCTGCTGTTTATTAAACATAATGTAGTAATTCTGGTCAGTTCTTAGTAATTAGTGAATAATATTATTAATTTTATTTGAAATGTAGCCTGGAACCCTGAATACTTTCTCCAGTTACGTACAATGTATTTTCTCCAGTTATGTACTCTTATTTCTGAGAACCAGGGTACCAAACTTGTTGCTGGAGCTCATGCACAGAGATGCAGCACAGATCTTGTCAGCTTGTACTTCCTCACAGAGCACCAAGATTTTTCACTCTCGCCGCAAAACAGCACTGGCTTTTCCTGAGAGTGGGACCAATCTAAACTAATACCTTTTCTTTGACAACTTTGTTTTTTCCAGAAACTGAGAAAGCCTCAAAAGGATTTAAAAGCAGGATTCTTTTCATACCATTTAAAATGTCACTGTACGCATGTCTGTTATGAGCCAGTCATGAGAAATGACCCTTTAGCCAACAGGGGAGTAAACACTTCCAGATACAACCTATTTTAATTTAAGCAGAGACTACTTATTTGATAGATGCTCCTTTTTTTCTTGGGCTGACCACGAAGACTGTCAAAATGACAGAGAAATCATGGTTAGTTAACCTATCATTTAAAAGAACAGGATCCCTACAGATATCTTCCAAGAGCTGTTTCTCCACTAAGTCTTCCTTTCAGTCTCATTAACAAGAAGAGATCTTAGTGCAACAAATTTTAGCAACACTTGTCCTGAAAGAAATCACAGACTCTGGTTGACAAATAAACAGTCAATCATTCAATCAATCAATCACAAAACAGTTAGGATTTCTATTAATTCTTTTGGTTAGGAAAATGAAATCTTTTTCTGGTATTCTCCAAAGAGGGCATTTCCAGTTTGACGTTTTCCTAACTAAACCTTTTGTATTCAAAGCCACACTTTATTTTGAAATTTGCCTGCACTTTAATCACAAAACAAATGCTGTTGGAACGAGCCAAGCAAAAAATCAACAGCTCTAGTCACAAGATCATGTTTCACATTTAGGGTGTTGTCCTGCCGGGGAACACAATCTCTTTTGTACCCTGCCCTCCTTCAGCTTCTTACCTCGTGTCTCTGACCTTATAAAGGTGGAAAGTTTTGGCATTGCAATTTACCTTCCCCTTCAGCTTTTGGCTCATCCCTAGGGCATATCTGATGGGCGCTAATCCACCCTAATTAGCCCACTGGGAAAACAACAGATAGTTTGCAGGACTTGAAAGGCTTGTTCAGGAAAGTCGACATCTCTGGCAAAGAGCTTAATGTGTCTGCAATCAAGACAAAAGGAGAGATTGGATCACCATAATGAACTCTAATTTTGTATTGCTCTAGGAGGATAAAATGAGGGTGAATTGAGGCTCTGAAATCTTTTAGCGCAAGAGCAAATGAAAGCTTTAAATTATGCATTTTTTTTCTGTCAACTGAATAAGCACGACTTTATAAGCATGATTTAATCCAAAAAACAGATGCACTCTTCCCTTAAGACAGAAATCTAAGCCAACTGGCTTGCATAAGCATTTTCTGTGCGTGATTATTGGACGTGGCAGGTTGAAAGAACCAAGAAGCAGGATTTTGAGCCATGGCAGGAGATGCAAAGAACAGAGGTCCACATCTTCACAGGAAACAAAAGCAGGCAAGAGAGAGAGAATAGTGGGGGGAAGATATTCTGCAGCATTTAATCACAGAGTTCAGGAATCAGGCTCTGAACGTGGCGATGACATGCACAAGTGGCGGTGGGTCCTCTTTGCGCGGTTTCCCTGCGCGAGCAGCATTGCAAGTTGCCGCCAGTCATCCATAGCCATGGTTACAATTTTTACCTAGTAATGATTCCATTGTAATTAATGGATGTTCCCACTGCGTAAGGCGGAATACTGATGAGGAATGTGAAGGGCAGACAATAGTTTAACTATCTTTAATCAAAGTCTCACTTTACGTGGAGCAAGCTGCATTCATCATGTTGCTTCTCTCTCAGTTTCCCATTCTTCCCGATTATCGATAAATTGAACTAACAGATTTCCACCCAGTAGATTTTTCTTCATTCTGTTTTGTACACTGCCTTTCCTGACTTTTCAAGACAGACCACAGACAGAAGTAGAAGCCCCTTACATTTCGAGCTAACTTCGCTTTTGTAACAGAATGGATGTAATTCTTTGTGTATTGCTCTAACCATGTCTCAGGCTTATTAACAACAAGTTACAGAATATTTCGGATAAAGCTGAAAAACATTAAGTTAGAGTTAATACTAACATATTACTGTTTGTAAAAATTTACTGCTGATTGAACTCTTCGGTCAGCAGTAAATAGCCTGAATATTTGGACTGTGAACACATATGATTGATAAATTGACAAATTGTGGCCCACAGTGCACCTACACAATTGTCACTGCTTCAGTAGGAAGAGCAACAATTCTCCCTTCAAATTTCTATTAATTACTATAATTTTTCAGTTTTGGTATTTCAATGCACTTAATTTTGTCCTGATGTTTCCAGCTGCTCTTGAGAGCTTCTTGAAGTTTCTGACTTTGCTGCTTGGTTAAAAAAACTAAACACATGTTGGTGCTTTTCCTCTACTTATTCCCAAGTTCCTTGTACCCAGTGGAAAGGAGAGAGGCCTGAGGAGCAGCAGATGAAGCAGGACTACAAAAAACAGGAAAGTGAAAGCTGGCTGCTGCCAGCTCCCCACCAACACTAACTACATGAGAACTAGCGCCTGTAATCCCAAATACGTGCACATGCATATGCATGATTGTAGTGCCACTGATGAATAGAAATGTTTGTCTCGCTCATGTGAAAAGACATCAGCTGCTTTTGGCTTCAAAGTCAAGATGTCTGGTTTTAGCCTTTTTTCTGTCAGAGACACCTGATGGATCTGGACTGAATCCCACACGGATAGATCAGGAGCATTTAGCTAACTCTTCTGAAGATCTCGTAGAGTTAAGGGAAATGTCTGAAGTCGATATCAATGGCTTTAAAACTTTTGTTAAAGTCTCTCTTTTTGCTTTCTTAAGGAAGATATCAATATGCTGGGAGCTGTTAACATAGGTCTGAAGAGCTCAAATCCCCATTTGTCAGACGGAGGAGATATCGTGCACAGAACAAGTAAACCTCTTTAATCCTGGCTGGGTATTTACAGGTAATCAAATAAATAACAGCCATGTTGACATAAATATTAACATGAAAAAGAAAAGGTGGGGTTTTCTCCATCCCAATACAGAACTTGGAGTAATTGTCAGCTTTTGTGAATCAGCAAAGAAACTTATTTCCAAAGAGCTTCCAGTTCTGATATACCACACAGGGATACAAAAGTGATGGACTACTGTTTGTGTCCTGCCCTGTTTTCATATTGCTTCACTCAAAAGCTGTACAAAGTACTTTTAAAGCAGATACAAGTTTTTCCGAGTCAGTGACAAAACAATGTTTTTAAATAGCTACAAATCTAAACACAGAAACTCTGTTGAACTATTTTATTTCCCATTTTGTTCTTGTTCTTAAAAAGTAATTAAAAAACCCAACTTTACAACCACAATCAACTCCTTGATTTGCTTTAAAATAAAGAATGTAAACATTACCAGATCATTAACTTGGAACATGGTGAACGGAAAAGGAAACTCTAATTTGATAATATTTGTTAGTTCTAGGCAAGCCATTTCATACATTATTGGACAGAACCAAAAGGAATTACAAAAAACTTGACCATTTGAACTATTTAAGTAAAACATGAGAAATACACTACATGGAAAAAAGTGTACAGAGGTAATGGCAAAAGAACCAGATGTTTTTGTAGGGCTTTTCAGTCTTCAACTTCAGCATCAGTATGATAAAGAGCAACATAAAAACCTGTCACTGCTACAGCCAAGCAAGTACACATACACACACTTTCAGCACAGCCAAGATATGACATTTTTAGGAACATGGAGTGCATCCATTTTGTTGTCATGTTTGTACATTTCTGTGAGCACAGCCAAATCTTTGCAAGGCAGAACTCAAAGAGAAAGACCAGGAGGCTGGATAATGCTGAGAGCAGTCTAACAGGATATACTGGGCTGTTGGTTTCCCTCCAGATGTTTTTCAATGGAACCAGTGTTTCAATGGCCAAGTTTCACTAAGCTCCATGATGTCAAACATAAGGTTCCCTACCACATGACTCAAGAAATTAAGGATAAAAGCGCTGACTTAAGTGTGATTGTGAATCTGGAAAAATTCCTAGGAATAGGTTCTTATTGCAGAATGCATACATATATTGACTAAAGACACACAAGGGGATTCCTAATGAAGATAAGCGAAATATTCAAAGAGAAAAAAATTCATGAACATATATTAAAAAAAAAAAAAGAAAGAAAAAAGTTTGTTATCATAATTAGGAAGTTTTCCAGAGGCATGTTAACTTCCACTTAAATCAATGGATAAGTTTACGTACACAGTCCAACTGGAAAACCTTATTAATTACTACAATGGCCAAACTCCAGAGCCTAAATTTTTATGTTATTTTTTGACATTATGATTTACATGATTGTCCTGTTCTGGTGACCAAAAGCTACCAAAGCATGTAAAACTCTTGCACCTAAAAAAGAGAGACACTGCTTAATGTCACATTCTCTTCCCCTCTTTTAAACTGAAATGAGGGATTCTTACATTATCAGATTCCAGCAGAACCTCAGAAAGCCACTAAAAGACCAGAAATTGAAAGACACACAGAATTTTCCTCTTCAACAGTGAAAGGCATAAGATGAAAGGAAGGAAACAGCTCCTGTTTTATTGCTGCTCTGACTACTATTTATGTATCACTTACCGAAGAATTTGTCATACTTGAGACAAGTTGTGACTACACCAGTGACAGTGACTGAAATACCAGCTGCTGATCCGTGAGTCAGACATGTATTATTGCCTCTGTAGGTTACAGAGGATGCATAAAAAGAAAAATCTCAAAGAAATCCCACCAAACAAAACAGGTGGAGGGTTTCTCATGGGGTCACAGCCTCTTTCAGGCATCCACCTGCTCCTACGTGGAGTCCTTCACAGTCTGCAGGCGGATCTTTGCTCCACCGTGGGACTCCCATGGGCTGCAGGGGCACAGCTTTATCACCACGGCCTTCACTGCACGGGGAATCTCAGCTCTGACACCTGGAACCCTCCTGCCTCTCCTTCTGCACCAGCCTTGGTGTCTGCAGAGCTGCTCCTCTCACCTATTCCCACTCCTCTCCCTGGCTGGAGTTGCTCTTGAGAGGTTTATACCCCCTTTTTGAATCTGCTGTCCCAGAGGTGCTGCCACCAGTGGGCTTGGCCTTGGCCCACGGTGAGCGTGCCAAGCCGGCATTGTCTCCATCAGATACAGGGAAAGCCTCCAGCAGTTCCCCATAGAAGCCACCCCAAGACCTTGCCCTGCAAACCTCATACATTCTCCTGTTCAAAACAGAGATGTGCTCAAAGCCATTGCCAACCATGCGTTAGGGATATCTGTTCCCTTCTGCACAGTGCAGAGACAAACTGTAAGAATTGATGGATTGCACTCTTTTTTTCTCCAAGAAATTCCTTGTTTCACAAATGCTAAGGTTCAAGAAAATGGCTTTGTATCAGTTTTTCAGGAAAAAAAAAAGAGATTTTTGTAGAATGCCTGATAAGCTCCCACCACTCTTGTATCACACTTAGGCAACCTCAGCTAAAGGCCTTGCCACTGTTCCATCCATAACTCTAAACCACAGTACCACATGATCTCACAACTGGCTCTCATTATCTTCTGCCACATAAAATCCTTGGGATGGATGTGCCATTCTCAGTTAAATCAGTATTTTTTTCCACTTATGGAGAAATGAAGAACATCTACATACCAGGTTAAGATTCCTTGGAATGTTTGAGAAGAGGACACAAGTCTATAAATCATTTGAAAATGGACATGCACAGATGGTTTTAATTGACATAAGGACATAATTCATAGCAGAATATAAGGAAAAAATCTAGCAACTTTATTTTGGTCTACTGATTAACCCTCCTGCACAATCTCTGCATGCAATCAATGTGGGGACCTGGGGTTTCAAGCACTCTGCTGACAAACTGTTCAGAAATACAAGTGTCTGACACCTTCAAGTCATGTACCATTTCAAGGCAGAATCTATCAAAACAAAAGTTTTCTAGAGAAAGAGTTTACTAGAGCTCCAATTTCAAAGCTACACCCAGAAATTCAGAAATGCTCCAGACATTACACATTGCTCTGGGAAATACACTGTTACTGAGACTTGAAGCTCTGCTGAATGTTAAAGCGGATCAGTACTTCCTACAACATTTCTCACCTGACTCTGCCAAATGTGACTTTTAGGCACTGATTATTCCCAAAGCAGAGGGCCCACTTCACAAAACTTTTGGAAGATTCAGCCAAAAACATTTACCTGTTTCTAAGGAACAGAGAGGGGAAAACAAGGGATTTTTGCTCCTTCCGAAATAAAAATTAAAATAGATAAGCTTTGCTTATTAAATTGGTTGTGAAACAATGCTTTGCATTAGACAGGAAAGTTGTTCTGTGTCAAGGATAGCCTTTCTACTACACCTGTAAAAATTTGCCTATACTTGGCCCACCCAGATTCCTTAAAAAAGTCTATTTAAGCGAGTCCAACATGAACTGGAAGTTGGAATTGAAGTGCTAATTTCCCTGAAGACTCCTCAGCTCACTGGAACATGCAGCTGAGCAAAACACTTCCTGCAATTAAAGAAGAGAGCTTGTAATGACAGTTTTCATCCTCCGTGACACTTTGGCTTAAGTCTGAAGGAGGAAAGATGTGACTGAATGCACAGTTAGGAAGTGTGAGGATGGAGACCAGCTAGAGACTAAAGAATGAAGACATTTTTTAAGAGAAATCAGGAGTGCAACTCAGCTTGCTTCGCCAGATACCGAGGTTGAGAACAGATACAAAAAGCAGGAGAAATTGCCCAGTGGAAACATATGAGAACAGAGAAGGGAAGGCAAAAATATGTTGCTACATCCCTTCAGGGACAACCATAAAGCAGCATAAACCACAAGGTGGTAAAAGACCTTGCAGACAACAGGAATTATGTATCTTAAGTTAGAGCCTTCTGGCAAAATTGGGCTTAAGCTACTCTAATATCTTAAAATTCAACAACTGAGGCAGGGAGAGAAGTAAATGTCTTGGGGCAATGCATAAATTGGGTGAGACTAAATCTCCCTTCCAATCCATCTTGTGTCCTCCTGTAGCCACAGATATCAGGGGGGCATGAAGTGGTATTTCCCCCAATGCACTCACAATCTCCCGTGGTAAAAAAAAGGATCTTCCTGACCAAAATCTAATCAGAGCAGTCTTTCTTTCTCTTCAATGAGTTTACTTGATTACCTTTCAAAACCAAGTCAATTTTAAGCATCCACAGTGTCCCAGGCCAGAGTGCTCCTTCATGTGAAACTACTCCCTGGGGATAGTTTTGAGTCTGCTGCTGGCCAGTCGCATTGTAAGCCTTCTTTCATATATTAGAAGAGACAACAAGCAATCTTTGCCTCTTTTGCTCCCTTCTCCATCACATTTGTCAGTTTATAGGCCTTTACCCTTCTGTTTCTTGAATCATCTGCAAAGCTGCATAGATTTGATCATTCTTGTACAAAAAATGACTCCTTATTGCCTTTCCCTCTTTCTCTTCCACATCCTCTTTAGCAGACACAAAAGATCAGAACATCCATCAATACTAAAAAACAATTTCATGAATGCAGATACGATGCACAAATATGACACCAGGATTTTTTTATGAATAACACTCAATCAGTAACAGAATTTTGGCTGCTGTCATCTGTGCCCAATATTCAATGGTATTAGAGATGAACTTTCCAAAAAAATATTTCTAAGGAAAGAAAAGACAAGCATCCTTCTGGAAAAGCTCTGGTAAGAGAAGATATTAAAAGTATTGCCCAGGTCCACACAGTTAGGGAGCAAAGGAAGAGGTTGCTTTGAAAAGAGAAACAAACAAGCCAATGGAGCCTCCAAAGGGGAGAATAAGAAATTTTAATTTAGTGACAGAAGACCCACTGAGAATATCAATGAGGATGGAAGGACACTTTCTCAAAGATCAACTACTATGCTTATTCTGGAGGTGAAATAGTCAGGGATACCAGAGAAGCTAATAGGACAATAAATGTGTGAATTGTAGAAAACCTTAGGTGTGTCTGAGGGCACAAAAAACTAATGTTGAAAAATAGAATAAAATATCCCAGAAATGTAAGAAATTTGTGTATGCAGGTATGTTTCCTTCTCCTTCTCCAAACATATTTAGCTTAAATCAAAACATGGGGTAAGAGCACACTGGGGTGACCATGAAAGTAACAAACCATTCAGCAAAAAGCAACATCATATAATGAGATTTCAAATAATAGGGAGTTTTTGACATATTCAAAAAGCAAAATGAAGAGAGGGAGGTGTTAGCCACATTGAATCAAAACATACTCAAACTGTTCTGTGTTCCTGACATCAGTCCTCACATCACCCTTGTGATCATGCAGGACCATCATCTTAAAAAGAAAAAGCTTGAAAAAGTAGTACTTAAAAGCATTTGAATGGGCTCCAGGGAGTCACTACAACAATTCTTAGAGAAAGCAGATCAAGCAAAACATCAAGATTATTACAGATTCCCTAAAGAGAAATTAAATGTTAGCAGAATACCTCACAACCCTGAAAAAACAATGATCTCCAAAACAGGCAGCTTTCCACCAAAGGGCCAGTTTAGATCTTCATCTGTTTTCACGAGAGTTATGTACATTTTCCACTGCTGACACGGAGATCAGCCTTGGGTTCCAAATGTAGGTCCGGAAGCCATTACACCAAATGACAAAAACTGTCACACAGAAATTACTCTGGAATGCGTATTCTGAGGGCCAAATTTAACATCATCTATTTGGACAAAGTATTCTGGAGTGTATTTCCAAGTTACCGGAAGAGAAATACATTTTTGAAAGGATAGAAAACAAATTCCAAATGCATCTTTTCTGGTATAAGTATTTGTGGAAAAAAATCCAACAGTTCCTGAAGTTCAGCTTAAGGAAATTTCAGTCTGCTTAAGCTGCTGATCTGAAATTTAAAATAAAAATCAATTTACTTTAAATCTCTTAGAAGGAAAAGTGGATGAAAGAAAGCAGAAATAGCATTTCAGCTGATGCTTTCACAGCAAAGGCCAGCATTTGGGGAATGACTTACAAAAGTGCAAGGCAGGACGTACAAGCCAGGGGTAGAGATCTTCCTCCACAAGAGCAAGTGGAATACTCATATGGAAGAGAACTGAGGGAACACACTTGAAGTGAAAAATTAACAATCCCTGACACCTGGCACTTACAAGCTCTATTAATTCAGCAATTTTAAAGTGCATAATGTCCCTTTAAGCCTTTAAATCAGATGTGCAATTTTATATAAACCTCAGTGTAGAACTTAATTCTACCACAGATCTAGTTACACAAACTGTGCAACAGATGCTTTATATTCATTTTTTCATTCTTGTTTAAGGTTTTACTCATTCCTAATCAAATGTTTATATGATTAAAATTTGGGTTAACTTGAAATTATGTGTTTTATTTGAATTCTCGAAACATGCAATGCCCATAGTTGTCCTGGCAGTATCTAAAACACTGAAATCATTACAATATTTTCCAGTCCAATAGGGAAGGGAGCAAAGTTGAATGTGCTGTATGGCAACATTTTTCTACTGAGGTACTGTGGTATCTGGAAACTAAAATTCCATGTCTTGTCATGCCGCACAGGAAATAATATTGATCCTTTAAGTGGGATTAAAAAATACAAATCAATATACATCACTAACAGATCATAAGAAAATAAAATCATCAGGACTATATAATGAAATATACCATGCATTTGTATTTCTTTTCTGCAAGAAAAGAAATTAAATGGGATAAAAGGAATTAAATAGATTTTATGGCTTTAAAAAGTGAAAGCAAGGAAGATGTTAGCATAAGGATTCTTAATCCAAATTTAAAGGAAATGTATCAAATAATTATGACCTAGATTGCAAAAAGGAACCTTTTCCCAAGTCATCATGTCTTGAAACTTTAGCAGTCAGTGCACTTTGATAAATTCAAAACTTCCAAAATAATGTTTCCAAGAACTTTTTTAATAGCCATTAGTACCTGATGGTGTAAGAAACTTTTTTTCAATTATCAACCTTCACTTCACAGGAACTCAGGCTAAAATGCCTATCAGTAGGTTAGTAAGGCAAACGTTGTCACTTAAATGGCAAGAGGACACCAGAGAAGGGAGAGTGTAGTGGTGACATTCTGTCTTCTACCACATCTAAATCTCCTTGAGGCCATGGCACCTGCAGCCAAGGGGCCTGCCTCATAGATGTTATTTAAGCCATCTCAACTAAACATCTCCATATATATTTGGCCCTCAGTTTTAGGCACCTGGACCTGTTGACTCAGCTTCTATTGCTCTCAGCTGTTTTCTTGAGATGAAGAATAGCAATGATTTTTTTTTTCTTAATATTAGAAATATGACAAATTTTAGAGGAAGGAGTGTCCAAGTGAGGGAGGACAATCTGTGTATGTGTCTGTCAGGATGGCTGTTCATCCATTCTCCATGCTCCAGACTAGTTGAGCTTGTACCTCAGCTTCAAGCCTCTGAACATTCCCGATCTACTTACAACTACCTTGACCACACCACTAATCTCTTCTAGAAACAAATGACTGAAAAAAATGTAGTTGAAACATAAACTTCCAAGAAATGATTATTTTTAGAGATAGTTCCTTCTCTGAGTACAAATGAAAGCTAGTAAAAGAAAGAAGATGATGTCGTGATAAAAACCTCAGTGAGTTATATCTGTCCTATGCTCTTTCCAAAGATGGTATGGATATTTTGGAAATAAACTGATAAATGTTTAAAATGTTTAAATTGCATCAGTTCAGCAAATAGGAGACATTATCCCTTGCCAAAGTCAGTAACTATGTGGCATTTATAAAGCAGTACTCGTGGCATATGCCTGCAATCCCATGAGGATAAGAAAGAATAAACAGAAGCTTTGAAGCTGTGAAGTTCAAATCCAGACTTTGCCCATATTTAAAGATAGCTGAAGCCAGATATTGTTTCAACACAATAGAAAGTTTGGAGCCAGCTTCAAATTTTGGCTATATAAATGACTGTTTCTGAAATTCAAGCACGTCCATGAGCTAAGCTTTGGTTCGAGCAAGATATGGACCAGCCACAAAAGTTCAGAACTTAATTTGGGCCCAAAGTCTGGGTCAAAACTTTCTGGATCCAAAGTGTGCAAAAACGAACACCAATTTTTGTCTTTGGTGCAGCTAATCCAAAGAACAAGAAATGCACTTCAGATGAATACGAATATTCCAGTTCTCTTTTGTAAAAGTGCACAATTTTGATGTAAAAAATTAGAAGTGTGGCAAACTCCACAGCAGCCTATAGAAAATTTCTTCAATGGTGACTAAAACTCTCCATTTCCCTCCTAATTTGAATGTATCCACGTATCAACATGTAGTCATTGGATCTCTGACAGCTTTCTTTGCTACACTGGTAACCCAAATTTTCAAGTTTTGTTCACCTTAGAAGTATGCATCAGCACAGACTGAAATACACATTAAGTTTCTCATAGTCAGGAAAAGCAGTATAAACATAAATACAAAACACACATTTCCTAACCCTTCCTTGATCATGACATTTGTTTTCTGATCAACTTTTGACCATCCAACTCGAATTCATGATGTTGGGGCACACTAAAACCCGATAGACACTACAACAAGACCCTGGATTTCTTTGCTTATTTGTGTATGGATCATATCAACATTTTTGGCCACAGTAGTAGTCCAGAAGGTAGCAATCAGGTATTATCCATTTTGATTCCCAATTCTTTATTTACTCTTTCCAAGTTGGAGACCCTTCTCCTGTAATTAGAGCTGTCCCCTTGGCTAGTGGATGTAAGAGGTATTTGGCCATATTCAGACACACTATTTGCTGCATCCAGATGACCAGATGATCTAGATTTTCCTTTCTCATTAATCACTCCCCAGACTTCATGCCACTATTACACCATCAGTAAGGCTTTTAAGTTTCATTCCAGCAAGTTAATATGGATCAATGTTAAACACAAGGTTAAGGCAAATTACCTAAGTCAATACCTTTTGCAGACATGATCCTGTTTATGGCTGTGGAGGAAGGTGGTATTTTCAACCAGAATGAGGACAATAACATGACCTTAGAAACTTCTTAAAAACTCCAAAATCCTCAAGCAGTATAGTCTGCCAAGTTCTAAGGTCAGAGTTCCTCACTGAGGAGAAGATATGGAGCAAGACAAGACACTGAGAACTTTGTAAATTTCTCGGGTTACAAAACCTGAGAAATTCAAAATTCCAGTTCTCCTTTTCCAACCCTCCATCCAACATTATGGGTCAAAACCATCTGAAGGAAAGAGTTGGAAAAGTCTGAAGGATAACTCGAAATTCTTGCCCTCTGGAAAGTTCTGAAATCCCTTCTATTTAATTACAACACAGCTTGTATAACACTTTGGCTGCCTTTCCTCCTCTGCTTTGTTTTGTTTGCGTTACTAAGAATATTTGCATGAAAACAGGATATTTGTTTATTAAGAGCTCATCATCTCATGCTGTGTATTCTCCAGTTTAAGTCATATTCCTTAACATTTATTAGCAAAAGGAGACCATAAATCCTGTTTCCTATAAAAGTGCCTAATAATAAAATGAGCAAAGAAACTAAAGTGAGGTAGAGAGATTCAGGAAGAAAGAAAGAATGAGGAGACACTACATGATAGATGGTGTAACTTATATTTTCCAGGGGAAATGGCCTAAAATGTTCCCTAAGACGAGTGAACTTTTCCTTAGCACTATTTAGCCACCCTTCAATTTCAAGCAGGCAATTCTCAGACTGGGCAGACATGCATAAAAATTCTATCTTGCAATCAGCAGGCAAGTCAATAACTCCTCCTTGTCCCTTTTAGTTGTCCTGATTTTCTCAACACAGAATGCCTACCTACAGGAGGAATATACAGCACGGAAAAGAAGGAGTCACACAGCTGGCACCATGGATATGGAACAGCAGAAGAGAAGATCTAAGTGCTTGCCAAGTAAGGACTAAGCAAACCTCAAGTGCAATCTTAGGTTAACTTCATACTGTCTTCTCATTTATCATTTTCCTTCAAAATATGGTTTGCATTTCCAAGATGTACTAGATTGATAGATTCCCACATGACTGAACATGTTTACAGTTTTGCAGGCTTTTTTTAGCTCTCAAATCTGCAAAGATCAACAAGTAGTTGGCTAGAGAAAATGAGCAAGGAACTATTCTGGATTGGTAAGCAATACTCCAAAGCATTCACATACATAACACACACCCAAAGGATTTCCACTTACCCCTTGCAGGATAAAAATGGAGACTACATAGAATCACTAACCTTTCTCAGAGCTATATATCTATAATATGGGGGGACATTTTTCTCCCAAATAGGAATCTAGGCATCAAAAAAAGATGTAAGGAAAAGACTGGGCATGATTCCACAGCTCTGGCATAGAGTACAACCAGTATTACATGATCATCTCTTCAGAGATGTTATGCAAACAAAAATCTAAAAATAGGATAAATATTGCCTTTTCAAAATTGGGTGGTTACATTCATAGAGTGTTAAAATGCACCTATCTAGCCTGGTCAGAGCTGGTATAAAGGCAAGGGCCCATTTACTTAATAGAAGAATGTTAAATGCTATCTAATAACAAATTATTTTTATTGTTTTCACAAGAAACTCACATGTCTATTGTATCTTTTCTCTTCCATTTGTCTTTCTTGAAATATTACTTTGTTTTGTGGAAAGTTAGATTCAAGCTCATTTGTCATTCTAGACCCTAACCACATATTTTCATTTATCTGCAGTTACCTCAAATTATTGCTCAATATATGGTTTCACACACACAAAGTGAGTCCTACATTTCTGCCATTTATAACTCTCCTGGTACAGGCAGCTTGACAAGAGAAAGAAAGGTTGTTTCCTACCAGCCCAAATATATCAGTAACATTTGTGCCACCTGTTTTCATGAGATGTTTCTCAGTTTCTCAGATCTATCCAAAATGTTATGATTGACCAAATCCCAGGTCAAAGTGCTGTCTTCTCACAATATGTAGTACTACTTGCAAAAAAACCTCGTATTAGACAAATGTGAATAAACCCACTGCAAGATAACAAAGTACAGGGTAAATATCTGTTATACACCAAAATACATATATATTTTTAAAATTTGTTTTCTATAGCTGTATATACATAAATACCTACTAAAAGACATCCATATGGAACATACATACAACTACAATCCATTTGATATTCGGTTCTGTAGTAACAACTATTCAGTATTTCACCCATTTCCTTTGTCCCGTTCAGTGAAACAAATTTTCTTGCTGAGACATAAATCTCAAATCTTTAGTCTGGGAGAGCTGATCTCTCACACGGGGTGACAGCACCTGGCATGAATTCTCTTTAAGAAACCCAGATAAATGGACAGAGAAGGTGTTGCAGGGAATTCCAGGAGCTACCCCAGCAGAAACAGCTGGGTCAAGACTGTGCTCTTACTTTACAGCTTAAAAAGCCTGCAAAAAGCAACCTGGGATGCCTTCTCTTTTTCCATTTGCCTCCTTCAAGAGGGATGAGGACAAGATCTCTGCTGACAGATTCTTACCTTTAGTGGTCTTTCCATTCTCACAAGGATATAGATGGAGAGGTACAGGCTAACGCATAGATTGCTCAAATTTTAATCAGAGACTTGGCTACCTGCCAAACCATCCCAGAAATGCTAAGGAATCAAAAGGTCTTAAATCATGTTTTAGACACTGGCTATAAATCATTTGGACTTCACATTTATAATAAACTAGATGCTTTATATATTCATATATAAAACTCCATCAGTAACAACTCAAGCCAACTGCTTGCTAAAACCAAATTATTCCCATGACTAGTTGAACAGAATGTGAACAAAAGAAGTCATATCACTATTCCAAAATTGTAACTGCCAAATTTTAGAAGAAAAAACCCAACCTTTTAGTCTCAGATACCTGTTCTGAAATGTCTAATTCTATACTGATACTACTAAAATACAATATACTTCCAGAAGAAATAAGACTCTACAAGTTCTTCTGCAGATACAGATGAAAAGAGCTTGAATAATCATAATTTAGGATAATCTCATCTTTAGAGCTCCTGATATTTTCCATTGTAAGGATATAAACTGCTAATTATTTCATCTGATGCATCTTGTTGGGAATTTGGGACCCACGTGACTTATGTTAAATAATATTTGTATATTCCATGTTTTTGTTGGACTCACCAACACATCTGCCTTGTGCCAGAATAGTGAGAAATTGAAAAAAATATTTAAAGGGATCCCAGTTCTCAAGCTATTTAATTTACAATCCTGAATATTTTCTCATTACTTGAGTCCAGCAAAAGAAGGACAACATGGCACATGGAGGCTTGGAAATAGGTACCATAGTTTATTTTAGAAATAATAACAAGCGCTACAACCATAGAAAAGTGATTCCTTTGCATGTGACATGAGCAACAGAAATTGTAGTCTATGACACAAGCCAAGAGGGGAGGACACATTTTTGCCTGGATGCTCACCCACACCCTCTGACTCAGCCTCTTCAGTATTTTAGGACCAGACCTCATGGTAGGATGTGCCTGTGCAAGCTCCTGTTCCTGTGTGGCATTTCATGAAGTTCAATGGGACTGTGCGTTGTTCCAGTACTTGGAAATGCTGTTCCAGCATCCAGAGTTTTTATCTTTGAACAATCAAGGTGCATATATATGTCTTGGATCAGATTCCACCAAAAAATAATTTTAAAACATTTTTAAAAATATAAACATTTACTGGAGAATAGAGTAACTTTGATTTTATATTTTTCTACAGATTTCTTTCTTGTGTCTTGCAAACCAGTGGAAAAATAGAAATAGATAAAAGATTTTCCTTAAGATTTATTTTCTTCTTCAAGACAGCTTCAAGCTTGTTAATCATCCAAAATCGGGTTAGAAAAGAAGGCAACAAAGATCCCAAACTCTGAGTAGAAATATTCTCAAAAAAATTCTCGAAGTTGAAACTAGAGCTCTCTAAACCCAACTTTTTCTAAGTATAAGCACATAGGACCAACAAAAAGACTTCTCAAGGCAAAAATTTGCTGCTGAGGACCCAAAGTCCACACACTAAACTCTTGAGGGGTAGGACTATGAATTTTGCAGATTTTTTTTTTTGTTTGGCTGGTTATCTGTTAAACTTTGGACCAGTCAGGTTCCATGGCCTGAAAGCCCTTTAGCAGCTGGAGTGCATTAGCTGCAGTGCTGGAGTGTATCTTCCAGCATAGTTTCATTGGAAAGGAATCTCGTTCACCTGCTCCAAGACCTTTTGCCAGCGCATATCAAAACAGGGTAAGTGTGGACAACTGGTAGATTCTCTTCAGAAGAACTGAGCTGGACTCAGATGTGCAGGTAGATGTTTCCCTGTGTACATGCTTTGCAGTGTGGGGACTTGCAGAGATCACTGACCCATAGTGTTTTGTGGGGACAATGCTATCACTGAAATGGCCTTCCTATTTAAAAAAACCCCAAAAACTAAAGCTAATAAATCATATGACCAGAAAACTAAGATAATCTTACTCCTCTATAGCATAGGTTTTCCAAATAACAATTTATCTGGCTTCACCAAGCCTGCCATGTAAATGTATATGGAAACTAGAGAGAGTCAAGCAACCATGAAACAAATGAAATGATCAGTTACCTAATCCTTCTGTTAAGTTATGATCATATTATGGAAAAGCCTGAGGAATCTTACTCCAAGTGTTTCCTCTACTGTTTCCTTTCAGTCTTCCTTGCAAACAACACATATTGTCTCCGGTGTCATGGCAGGAGACAACACATTTACCTCAATTTAGTTAGCCTAGTAAGGAAAAAAACTAATTAAAAAAATCCTCATATTCAGGCAATCTTACATAATGAAGCAGATTGTCTTCCTGTAGAAGTTACTATGTAAAACAAAAGGTAACAATAAGCTTTTCCAAAATTAAAGAAAAACTGAAAATGCCTCCACACACCCTTCTCTGTAAAATCTAAACATCTGCTCAAGATCCTGGTGCAGTAACCCAATATGTCTGCAGCCTTCATAGTTCTGAATAAATGCATCTTAAAACACAACACTGCAAAACCCATTCCTCCTACATGTGCCTGCCAAATCCAGAGTTCAAAAATCTCTGACCTGAGTCCGCTAATCAGTTTCTGGCCCTCTCAGCTCCCTTGGGAGCTGCAAAGGTGGAGGGAGCCTGCTGTGGCCAGCATTGCTCCCTCCTCTTGCAGGAGTGCCCTCACTGGCACACGAGTGCCAGATGCAGAAACACTTTGTGCTTCCCACTGTCATGGGAGGAGGTGGGAGACACGGTAGCAGAGCCCAGGCAGGTGATGCCCTTGAAGAACTGGAATGTATCTGCACAGCTCAAACCTGCCGTGGATTTTATTTGGTTAGCGAGAATCACAGTCAGTAATGATGTCAAAATCACCTTATTGAAACAATACCTTTGAACTCTCATGCTATAGTCAAAGATATCCCCTAAATACAACACCAAGGGCTTAACAGGCATGAAAGCCTGAACGTTATTTTCACCACACTTTATTATAGCAAAAGGAAAAATTACAGCAAATAAAGACTTGAATGCTGAAAAAAAAATAAATTGGATTTTATTTACTTGTAGGCTAGTCCCAGAAGGAAAACAAATTAACTCACTGTTCTTACAAAGAAACAAGGACTGTGATCTTTATTGTCTGGGGCTGCTATGTAGGTTCGTAGAACTCTCTTGAAGGTCTTCTTTAGTTATGTCATGATTGCTTAATTCAGATTTGGCTTAGTCAGTGACATTTCTGTACATTACTTCATGGATCATAGCTGTGTACCAAGGTAAATGTATGGCAAGATTATTTTTTTTTGATGTTTAATATCAACACACCTTGTGACTACCACGGTATTAAAGCAGCTGCTCTAACAAGAAACACCTTTAAGTTTGGAGGGCTTGTTAGCTGAGTCCAGTTTGTTTATCCTTGATAAATTATTTCTGATTTGTTACTTAGTTTGGGTGATAGACTTATCGGGTCTTCATGAAAGGGTCAAACCCCCAAACCTGCTATTTTTCAAGGGGGCAGGGATATTTTGTTATTGTATTCCACTCCATTCCCTTTTGTTTCATTTTTCTCCTGGTAGAAGACTCTGCCAAATATTTCAAAGCCCTTCTTGGCAAGTAATAAAATAATTTGGACAGAGTAAACTGCAATTAGAATTTTTTGGCAGGTTTCATATTTTGGAGGCTGATGAGAAGGGTATCAATTTTAGCGTACTTGATCAGTTCATTATTTCAGATAATTTCCTGCCACACAGCACCATTGCTACAGATTGTGTTTGAAAAACCAGCAAGGAAACACATCCCAATTTCTGGGTTTTTTTGAGTGCAGATAACATTAAACAAATCGGGTTTTCTCTCCCATCTGTCATTCACTCTAAGTCATAAAATCTTATTTCTCTCTTTAATATAATGAATCTAAAAGCCATTTCTTACACTCCAGAATGTAATATCACGTCACTTATTATACAAGAAAAGGTAAAACACACAGAGGAACACATTTGCATTGCTGTTATTAGGGGCCAAAATCAATTATTCCCTCTTTTGCTTGGCTTTGGCACCACAAAAATCTATGCACATTCCAATACAACAAATTTTTTTGTTTGTTTTTTGGGGGTGGGGGGCCTTTAGACAAGGGCTGTGACCTTCTGCACTTTTCTGCACATCAGAAGTCATAGGTTTTTATTGGATCCTGTTCTAAATTTGTGTCAGCACTTCCTTTATAAGTCCTTATTTTGATATAGATTATAAACTGTTCACAAAAAATCTATCCCAGACTAAAAATCTATTTTGCTGGCTTGGAGAGTGTTAAGTACCAGACTTGATGATTTGGTATTTCTAGACCCTAATATTACAAACAAAACACACCTTGTGAGAGTTCAGAAACACTTTTTATCGGTCAAAAATTTGTTCGTTGTATGCTTTACAGTTAAATTATCAGGCTTTTGACACTCCAGCTGTTTGCTGGAGTTTTTATTCCCCCTACACAACTTTTCCAGTAAAAACCTCCAATAAAACCACCAGTAGAAAATCACAATGGAGGACACATGCCATTATGCCCATTTTTCCCCCTGCTAGGACAAGTCCTGGTGGTTTGTGTTATTTCTGCCTCACAGAGTTATCGCCTTTGGAGACAAAAGCTCATAATGCTAAATCAGGGTCAGAGAGCACCGAGAGGAAAAAGGGGTCAAGATCCATGTCCTCTTTGTCAGAGAAAGTTGTTGCTCTCAAGCTTTCTGTCTACATTGTGCTATTTCACAATAAAAGAGGGCTGCATTTTATTACCTGTGGCAATAGACAGCACTGCTGAAGGATCAGCTCCTGGCTTGCCAGCATTCCCAGCTCTTCAGCTCCACCTCCAGCACATGCCATGCCTCCTTCTGCAAGTGGAGATGTATTGAACAGAGCTTCATAATATGCTTAAGGAATAAGTGAGACAAAGTGTAAAGCACAGCTTTTTCCTCCTTCTTTGTTCTTCTGTCCTCAGAAAACATGCATCTGCTTTGGGCAGGCAAAACCTGATCTGTTAACACCATAACTTCATCAATATTTCTTCAAATATTTCTTCAAAACTGCTTCATTGCCAACCACCTCACATTGCAGGGCAACCTAAGGATGTGAGATGGACTTCCACAGAGCACTTCTCCTCAATCACAGGGCAGCAGATGTCTGCCTGTCTGTCCTCCACGGACTTTTAAGCACTGTTACTATCTGTGTTCAAGGAAAATGCACACAGCCTTCATGCTGATCTGTGTTTTCCCTACCTGGCCAAATGCATTTGACAGAAAGCGCAGTGATACACAGAAGTCATGTGCAGCACCTCCAGGAATGATCAGCTGCTTCTGAGAGGCCTCAAAGAGAAGGACCACAAGCACATCTTTACCATTTGAAAAGTTCAAAGGTAATTATAACTTTAAGAACGAAAGCTCTTTATGGAAAATGCACAGAGAGCTGACGCTGATCAGTACACACATTTTTGTAAGGAACAAGATGAGAAACCCACAAGAATTCACAGTGCTGTTCACAGGGTTGCACTGAGTTCAGCTTTGTGGAAGCACCACGCTGGAGTCCCTTGTTGCAGGGAGAGCCATTCGTGTGGTCCCTGCTGCTGGTGTTTTCACAATTCTCGTAATTAATTTGAGATGAGGGTTCCTGGCAGGGTTGGTGGCTGAGTACTGCAGAAGCTGGATAACACTTCACTGATGATTTGCAGAAACCCTTGTATGTTTATATCTTCAGCAGACCATCAAATCCACAAAACGCTTTGGTCAGTTTAATAATTATCCTGGGAAGCAGAGTAGGGCGGCAATTACCAAGATGTTAGCTTCTCTCTAATGATTTAAACCAGCTTTCATTCTTTAGGGTGACAGATGTGCTTGAACATTATGCAAAATGCATTGCTTCAATAATGGGATTGTGACTTGTTATTGATCTCCATTGCTTTCATCACCACATTCCCATCAGCTATTTATGTCAATCTCAATAACTAGTCACTTGTATGTCTATCTGTGTGGCTACATGAGGACTTTCAAGAAAATTTGAAAATCTTGTTCACTTTATTCTGCCTTCTGTTTCATTAACTTTGTTTTACATTGTTTGCTTCTTAAAGTTTTTATTTTTGTTTTTTTCCTGTTGTTGAATATTAACACCTTCATTGAAATTCTTCTAATTGTTGACCTCCTGCAAGGAAGTATTTTCCCTTAACAGCATTCAGATCTTAGGGAGTTGGTAGAATCTTAGATTTTGAATTAGAGTCATCACACATAAAGCAGGGGAAGAAAACCTGTGTATTTACAGTAGCTACATTCAAAAGAATTAAAGCAAATTTTAAATATGCATGTACATGAATGCCATATTTCCCACTGAAAAAGCCCTATTAGACTCCATGGAATGCAGAGAACAGAAAAAAAAGCAACACAAGAGAATATTAAATGAATTTCATAACTTCCATCCCTGTCTTCAGCTTTCCTGTTTAAATGAGGAGAAGCCAGGCTCTTAACAAAAGCCATGAGATTTACCTGTCTCATACCTAAAAGGCCCTTGGCCTCTCTTCTTTGCATAGTTTCAGCTCCTGATGTTTCACTTTTTCCTGCTTGCAGTATGTTGATAGACAGAACAATAGAAATAGAGCTGGAACTGCAGAACTTTTCAAAATTTTTCTTTTTCTTCACTTGTCCTTAAATCCAAGACCAAACATGTGATTGAAATGAAACAATTATACAAATTCCTCCATATTTTACTAAAGCAAAGGTAACACTCGTGCATACTGATGACAACTGCAAGCAACGGTGCATTCCCCGAAAAGATAAATTCTCCAGAAGACTGTAGATGGAGTCAAAACTGCAACTTCCTCTCCTAAATGAATGGAAAACTTGCTTTTCCTTTGTATTATTCCATAACTATGTAAATGAACAGAGGTAATCTCCAGTACTTGCTTCATGCTTCAAGGAAAAGAATTTTCCCTGCACAAAGTACTGCACACTTAGCATACTAAATCCAGCAAAACCTCATGAACTTAATAAAGCCAATTACACATAATTGTATATAATACAAGAGAGAAAATTTCAAATCTATCATGGCCTGCTACACCAAACACACAAGGTGTCCCATATTTTAGTTTCTTTCAGACAGCTGTATCATGATACTGCTGCTAAATTATACTGAAGTTACACTTTAGACATGTACAAAGAAATGAGCTAAATGCTGGTTCACTGAACTCTGAGACATCAGGGAAATCTGGCATTGGACCCACACTGGCTCAAAAGCAAACTTTCAAATTAAGAAGGGAGGATACACGATTAGTCATACTCTGTAATTAGGAGGATGATGATGCAGTCTACTGTAGATGACCTTCACTAAGTCGGTCATTCTGAAACATTTTGCCTTTTGCTAAAAAAAACACATAATTCTTGCCATAAAACTGTCTTTCCCAGGAATAACTTTTATTTCTGCCCCAGAGGAGTATTTTTGGATGGAATCTGTTTCAGTTTTCAAGACTAGAAGGAGTAAGTTCAGCCTGGTCTTTATTCTACCTACTGGATAATACTATTCTGCATTTTTAGGGTCAGATTGAGGCACTTTGGTGAAGGTGTACCACAACACACCATGTTTCCTCCTGTCTTCAGTCTCAAACCATGATCTTCCTCTCTTGCACTGTAAAGCAACAGGCTCCTATCTTAAACCTTCAAGTATTAACACAGATGAAATTTCCTTCCACTGAGCTCATTTCACTACAGTTTTCTGCCTATTTTTTTATCTTGGTCTCTCCCTACACCCTCTAGAACATGATCATGCTGCTCTAGTGCAGAGCCTCTCCCTCACACTCCACCTAGAGGGAGAAGCATGCTGCAGAAGGCTGAAGAAATGCTCACAGTATCCACGGTGTGCTGGGATTTGCAATCTCCTTCACTCCTGAGGGAGACTAGCCCAAGGCCAGACTTGCATGCAAGTAATTTTTATGCATTTATGCAGTACCAGACTTCTGTGGCAAAGGGCCAAACATAGCTGTGCCTCATTCCAGGCTCCATATAGATTATGGTATCAAACCCATTGACACTGTTTAAGAGGGTACATGTTAAAAGGTCCAAAGAGAAATGTAAAGTAAAACGTGTGGCCTCCATATGCAACTCTGCTCCCCAAACAGGCAAGGATGTAAATCTCTGGCTTCTCAGCAGTTGAAAGGAAAAGCCTGGGATCAGAAACCTGAAGTCCACTACATCCCAATGCCTGCTATTTTCCACTGGCTGGCTGTAAGTCTTCAAAAAACACCTCACACTTGACAGGGATTAATTGGAGATTAGTCTTTCTGACCTGAAACAAAACTTCAGAGAAATACTGACTAATATCCCCTGTAGCTGTAACAGACTAACATGAAACTGCAGACCCTGGAAAAAAAAAGCTCACTGAGTAGAAGAAAAACTACTGAACACTCTTCAGTAGATCCTTTGTAGGATGGAGTTTATATCTAGCCAGGCTCTTCAATAAACCTACTTGATTCTTTCTGTAACCCCAGTTGATCCAGTTCCCAGAGATGCCATCCCACTGGTGAAGAAAGCAAAATTTGTCGCATACACTTGTGATGCCTCACCATAAAAGGATATATTCTACCTGTTGATTCAAGTAACCTACAAAATCCTTTTCCCAAAACGCTGGACATACTGGCTTCTGCTGAACAGAAAATAAGAAAGCAGTTTTCTCTGTTCACATGTGGGTAGAAGGCAGATGAAACCATTTGGGTATTTATAGGTAGAAGCAGAAGGAAAAAGGAATTGATGTGTATTTATGCTCCTCTGTGTCCTCAGCCTATTCTACCTACTGCTATAAAAGCACAAGCACCCTACAGATGCTTTTCTGCACTGATAAAGAGAACCTTTCTGTGACACATGCACAGAGATGCTTGGGCCAGCTAGAAACTCCTGGAGTTACCCCATTTTCAGGGTGTTTATGGATTCTGGATGGCAGGTTGGCATCAGCTATAGCCAGTTGAAGTAAACTGAGCTAAGAATTTCCTCCAGAAGAATGAATAATGAGTAATCTCATGGCACTGAGTTCAGGGGCCCAGAGCACTCCTCTGCAGGGTCTCTGCTCTGCTTTGGCCCAAGCCTGACCGGAGCTCGTGTTGAACTGTTAAGTTGAAAACGCCCTATAATTGTAAGCCTGAGCAACAGATGAGTTTATTTGACTTACACCATGTGATGAAAAGACACTGAGCCAGATTAGATAGCTTGGTTTACAAACAATAAATGAGGTCATTTGACCCAGAAATCTTTGCTTAAATGTTTGCCTAAGTAGAACATATGGAATACGAGCATAAACATATAAACCATTAAAAAAAATCGCTTTCCCATGTGTTCTCAAAGGTGTTTCACGAATATGCACTCTTTTTTTCACACAAATGCCATATTCTTCTGAACTCACATAAATAAAATTGGTAATATTGTTTGAAAAGTACTTGAAGGTGTTTACGAGGGTTGTTGGTACTTCTGTCATTTCTACAGGTGTAGTTTAAGCACCACTGTTTGCAAGCCTGTTTAGCCTGGATGTAATTGTATCCAATCAGAAAAACTTTAGAGCAATGCAGATAATAGAACCTCCTTCTACATTTGGAGGGAATTATGGAGGTTTTTACCTTATAAGAAAACAGTCTATCTTAAGTTTCTTTTGGGAATTTGTGTTTGTCTTCCAATATTCCTCCCTGAGAGAACATCCAGAACTAGAGGACAGGTCTGTATTATGTTTATGAATTATGTTTATTAATTATATGAGAGCACACTGGAAGTTATTACAGTTTTTACTATCTGAAATGATTTAATGGTCACCCACAAACTGTGCAACTGGTTACCTAATATACATCATGTGACTTTCTCCTCCTCGATTAGATTAAGCAAATCTGAGCCAGGGGCTCAAAATGTGCTTTTCATGAATGTTCTTATGAACAAAAAGGTACTTTCACTAATATTCACAGAAGGAAAATAAAAGCCTCAGGTCAGGAAATCACTAAAGCACGTGTTTAATTCCTCCCCATCCTTAAGAGAGGAATTATACTCACACTTAAGTTGCATTGCTTAACTGCTGTCTGAATGCTTTTCTGAACCAGAACCAACAAAGAGGCAGCCACAGTTCAGTCATCTTTAAACACTAAAAATGGTTTAAAGAGAATGAAGTTTTCTGGTTTATTGCAGCAATCATGCCTTTTTAAAAGTTACTAATTTTGCATTTTTCTAACCTCTAATATTCAGTTAATATTGGCTTTCAATTTCCTCTGTCCTTAAATTCTTGTGCCCTCATGTGACTGAAACACATTTAATAGGACAGCCTCCATATGTCCTATTAGATAAAATTTGTGTTTTAGACCTAGATCCAAGAGTAATTGAAGCTAATGGAAAGACTTAATTGTTTTCAATGAGAGTTGGGTGGAGAACTGATAGTTTGACTCTGGACACTCTCTTTTGAACATACTCACCAAGGTGCTGATCCAACTCCCAGTGAAGTCAATAGAGGGATTTGTGTTGGGATTTGGATAATAACTCTGTTCTTCTTGGAGTCAAATCCCCTTTGTCAATATGCACACGCACAAATACAGAGATATAAATGAAAACAAATGTTTGGCAACTTGTGACAGAAAGTCCAAATCTGTATCTGTGTATTTGGGCCAAACCAAAATTGTTACGCTTGACAAAAACATCATTATGCTGATCTGGTTTTGGTTTTTGCTTACTAGTAATTGTTTGGTGAGTATAAATCTAATTTCTTATATTTTATTTTTTTGCATAAATACATTCTACTGTCACTGTAGACAGTAAAATGAGAGGGATTTCTATGTAAAACTTGCTGTTCAGACTTGTCATAACTTTGACAAACATAATCCTCTCAGATCAGAATTTTCCATGCTTGGTCTCCATCAAGAGCAATTCTGTTCTTGCCAAGTATGAAGAAGTTTGCTTCAGCTCCTTCCTAGTTTCCAAAATACAAAAGGTTTCTCATTTAGGATCAATCCTACACTCAAAACAAAAGGGATGTGGGCTGCATTCCCAGAGGTGCAGCACTCTCGCAGTTCTCACTAGCTTTAGTGTTTCTAAAATCAGCTTCTGTGTTTTTAAAACAAGAATTCCAAGCGGATGAGGGAATTTTGACTTGGACACAACAAGCCAAGTGGAGCCTTGGCTAGCAGAGTTGCAGGGAGTAGAGATGTTGCTGATTGCTTCATCTGCTGAGAGTGTGCATTACGTGCCACACTTTCGTTGTGCTCTGTGCTAACAGAGCAGTGCTCATGGTAGCACACGAGGACAAGAACAAGGTGGACACTGAGGGGAAGACAAAGGGATGGGAAATCTTCCAAACCTTTGCAGACCTCTGTGTTCAGCACAACTGAGGCAGCTTTTTCTGTTGTACAGAGAAACAATCTCACAATTTATGTTGATAACAACTTGGGTAATTCCATACCCTTAAACAGACCGATTTTAAGACCCAGTCACAAAATTACTGGTCCTGCCCCTGGCATCTTTTCCAAAATGGTGCAGGCACGGCACTCTGCCACTTTTGGCTAGGATAATCCCTTCTGGGTTGTGCTACTCCTCTGAAAACCAGCTCAGGCTACTCAGTAAGCATTGAGGCCATCCTGCAATTACTTAGCTTGTGTTCTCCAAGACACTGGACTGCTACAATTTTTACTGCATGAAGCAAATATTGTCAGCTTATCCATCTCACTGTGTCCTCAAGATATTAGATGGTCACCTTTAAATTACATCCATATCCCCTTATGATGATAAGGACACGAGAAATATGTAGATATTGAAAAGTAGTACCTAAACTTTAAAGGTCAGTGAACAAGCACCAAAAAAATTCAAGTGAGACTGGCACAGTAAGAACCTAATCCCTACAGTTTGAAAATAATTTAATTAATTCATCAGTAACATAACACAGAAAAGTTTCTGGCTATTCATTCTCTGGGTGGCATAGGCATAAAATTCTTCCCTCAACAGGTCTATTTGTTGCAGCAAGAGGGCTTGGGTTAATTTTTGTGTGTTTTGCCATGTTTGTTTTTAAACAAAGCCCGTAGTGCTTTGAAAATCTGTGAAATAATAATTATGAAATATAAAGTTGCAATGAGAATTTGGAATTATGTTAAAAGATATTTAGTAAATGGATACTAAAAGGGACTAAAGTGGCTGACAATCAATCCATGACTCAAGTCAAGAAAAGGAATTCCACCTCCATGGGGCCGGGGCCGGGGCCGGGGCCGGGGCCGGGGCCGGATAGGATAGGATATAGGATAGGATAGGATATAGGATAGGATAGGATATAGGATAGGATATAGGATAGAATAGGATATAGGATATAGGATATAGGATATAGGATATAGGNGGATAGGATAGGATAGGATAGGATAGGATAGGATAGGATAGGATAGGATAGGATAGGATAGGATAGGATAGGATAGGATAGGATAGGATAGGATAGGATAGGATAGGATAGGATAGGATAGGATAGGATAGGATAGGATAGGATAGGATAGGATAGGATAGGATAGGATAGGATAGGATAGGATAGGATAGGATAGGATAGGATAGGATAGGATAGGATAGGATAGGATAGGATAGGATAGGATAGGATAGGATAGGATAGGATAGGATAGGATAGGATAGGATAGGATAGGATAGGATAGGATAGGATAGGATAGGATAGGATAGGATAGGATAGGATAGGATAGGATAGGATAGGATAGGATAGGATAGGATAGGATAGGATAGGATAGGATAGGATAGGATAGGATAGGATAGGATAGGATAGGATAGGATAGGATAGGATAGGATAGTTCAGTAGGAAAGGACCTACATATGCATATGTGATAGGTCCAGCTGCAAAGGTGATCGTGATTTGAAGCCATCTGCAGCTGGAGAGAGAAAATAATGTAGATCACAATAAAATCCTATAGTTTGAGTAGCTACTTACAATTTATGGATGAAAACTGGGTCCCTGAAAAAGTTTACCAGCCTGCTGTGGTGTTTAGCCAAGCTTTTGCTGGTTTTATAGACCTTGCTACTGCTTTTAATGACATAAAGAAAACAAATTAAAATAAATTAAAAGAAAAACATCCCCTAGCAATAAATAGGCTGTGAACTACAGAACAGCAGTAGTTGCTTTCAAAGGCCAGAATGGCAAATTCTGCAACAGTCCCAGGGGTTGACAGATGCCAAAATGCCTGGATGATCTGTTCATTCATGTCCAGGCAGGTACTGACCACAGCTCCTCTCGAAAGGCTGCATATTGTGCTGACATCCACATCAGATGACTGAAATCCCACCAGGATTTCTGTGCCACACATATTTTAGCCTGAAGATCAGAGAATGGTTTTAAGGCATTTCTTCAATACCTGATGTACAAAAGGCAGCAAAAGTGGAGAAGAAGGAGGGAATGCCCTTTCCAATACACATCTAAATTCAGCTACCAAAGTCGCTCTCAGCTTTGTAGTTTTTCCAGACTGATCATTCATTTCAAAAGGCCAAAAATATAGCATTGATGAAAGAACAAAAGGAAACTATTTTTCCAGAAACATTGTTTCTGGAAAGGACATGTTATCATGGTAAAGAGACATTTTATGTTTCCCAAAACTTGATTAACTCAATCACCTGCTAAGAAACTCCCTAACATCTACTGAATCAGGTGGATAACTTTAGCCTAACTCCTAATTTAAATCTGAAAACTCTTTTCTGTACCCACTGCACATTTGAAGTGAACTCAAAACCAGATTTTAGAACTCAATATATTTCTTGAGGAACCACCAGTGTTCTTTGTATTTAACCCTGTGACCTATGCCTCTGTATGGGCTAAATTACACCAGCCTCTGTGGGAGGGAGATTTAAGCCCTGAGCCACAGTCTCACAGGACAGGAGGGGCCTGTCTTTAGAAGAATGAAATTAAGCTCACACAATGTTTGAGAAAGTTCAGATTGGTAGACTTGGCAGGACAAAGGGACAAGTCTTCAAACTTGCTTTACTTAGCAAGATTCGGGAGAAATGCGCCGACTGTACATTCTCTGCCCTCATAATATTCTTGGAGTTTTGACTTCCTCTGTTGCTCCCTAGCCACAGATAGGTATCTAAACACAGGGAAGGCAGAGTGTTTTCACAGCTGCTAGAACCGTGTTATACCTATGGACTGCAGGCCACACAGGGGGAGCAGAGTTGCCCCTCTATTGAAATACTAAGATGTTGCTTAAATCAATAGGTTTTAATTGCATTGCTTTACATTCTCTTCTCTACCTAGACAAAAAAAAAAGTGTTGCTAGCAAAAGGAGAGTGGTTTGTTTTCTTTGGGGGAGTCAGAGCAGGAAAGAATACAATCTTATGAAACCACCAACACTTTGCAGTTCTTTGTCTGCACTTGGCAGTGTACACATGGCTCTGGATTTCAGAATGTACCAATGCTTCTCAAAAATGTAAGCACCTGATAGGGCAAAATGGAACTTCAGGAATTGGAATTGATTTTTTTTTTCCCTTCTGAAGTATCACTAAGATGAAGAAGAAAGAAAGGAGTCCAAACTCTGAGACTTCCATTTTTTCCAAATGGAAGATATCATCCCCTTCACAACTGAATAATGCACTTAAAACAGCTGAATTTCAGTTGAAAAACTGTATTTGATACAGGGCTCAGTTTATTTTTAGCACATGCAGAGTCTCACTTCACTATCTTATGTTGTCTCATATTGGCCCATGCCATTTGTCCAGTGGCCCAAAAGAGCACTTATTGCCCTTTATCTGTGGAGGGGAAGATTAACATCACAAAAATGATCTTGTAATTGGTACTGTTGGCACTGCCAGATGAAAGAGAATAATCCTGAAACACTTAAGAAGATATTGCCCAAATCTGCAACTTCTGGAAATTCATGTAGATCCATTACATGATGAGTGGAGTTTACAATGAATGGGGTTTTGCCAATAGGGCAACTGATGACCTGCCTGTTAAAACAAAAGAAACCCAGCCTTGATCATTCTTTTATTGTTCTGATTCTTCTGCAGATTTAGAAACTGTAACACAACTGCTTAAAATAACCCCACCATTTATTATTCCGGGAGCAATGTTTTCTTAATAATACAGTCAAAGTGTGTCTGGAATTTTGAAACACAATTTATTTTCCCAGAACACGCCAGGCAATCCAAAAAGTTACATTCCATATCCAGAACAAAAAATCGTGGCTGTTACAAAACAAGAAAAAGTAAATCATTAAAAAAAAATATTGCTAAGGCTAAAAATCTATAAAATAACACTGACCTTTTTATATATCTCGTAAACAGCACAGAGAAATTCTTGCTTCTGCCAAGCACTCCAGTTTGCAACGGTGTTCCAAATTTTCATTAGCACAGCAACCACGCTGCCTGATATCCAGAGGCTCAAACTGTTTTCTCACTCTTCCTTCAGAAATAAAGAAAAAAATGAGAGAGAAAAAAGTAAATAAAACCCAACCAGACAGGTTTATTTTATATCTCTATGACTCCTCTAGACAGTGAAACATTTACAAGTGACACAGTTAAAGCTGAAAAGTGCCCAACCCAGAAATCCAGGTTAATAACCGAGATTTTGGAAAAGATTGTCTTAGGCATAAGCCCTTTCCTTTAAGGTTCTTCAGTCCTGTTACCTGTTGTTAGAACAGTACATGCATGGATTGGCAAACAAGGACAGTATATTTAAGACCCTTCTGAGAATAACTTGAAGAATAAATATGTTTATAGATGATTATTTTCAGAAGACTGCAGGAAAGCATTTGGAGATTAGTTGTTCTGTTAATTATGCTTCTATTATTATTATTATTATTATACTCAGTAAAAACACATTTAAAAATTTCTCAATTTCTCTACTGTGACATGAGAACAAAATGCCATAGAAAGCCTTTTTGTTTTTTAGTTTCTTACTATAAAGAGAAATTTACAGGGGAGCATGAGGAAGAGATAAAAATACTGACTTGAATCTTTAAAAAGATTCAAATTAGGATTCTAATTTGACCAATCCCAAAATTCCAGATAATTTGATCTAGGATTTTCAACCAATAAGCAGATATCCATTCCAAATATCTACACTCTCAGTTTTGAAGGTCATGGTAATTACCTGTTTATCTCATGAGACATTTTGATACACGAGATGATCCAGAGCAAGAAAAGTAGTTGGCGGCTGTTCATGTTTTTCAGGCTGTTCATATTGGAATAAAAAAGAGTGTGCTAGAATGATTATTATTAAAACAAAATAGGTATGAGATATAATTCCCTTATTCTTTCTCTGATGCAAAAAATTTAAAATCAATCCAAACCAACAAACAAAAAAACCCCACAACCAACCAATTAAAAACAACCCAAAAGATGGGAAATAGGAATAAGAAGAAGTGGAGAAGAAAAACCCATTTGTTCAATGCTTTTCCAGTTCTCTTCCTGGTAAAATATAGATGGAAAACAAAACTAATGAAGGGGGCTTTGGGTTGGTGTATGACATTTTGGTGTCACAAAAAAAGTCTATTAAATCCTCACCAAATATTGTTTCAGCTGCTTCAGAGTACATTCTGCAGCCACATAATGTTGAAGGTACCTGATTCCTCATCAGAAATGTTCAACAGCTCTTGAGCCTGGGTCCTGTTACAAGAGAAACACTTTAAAGGAACTGGAAGTTAAATAATCTTTGTAGCAGATGATGTGGACAACATAAGCTCATTGTCACAAAATACTGGGAATTAACAAAAGGGAACCAAAACTGTACCTTTATATAAAATGTGATGAGGATTATGTCAGAAGACAAAGAATGCCAAATAATGAAAATAAAAAGGAATAATCAAATTTAATTGAAAGGCCCAGTTTTAAAGGAAGGAATTTAATTTATTAGAGTAGTAAGAGAAAAGCATGAAATCCATAATAACATAAAAATTTATTCTAGTCAGAAACATATTTAACAGTGCCATGTAAGTGAGTAGTGGAATAATTGCTAAGATGTGGCTAAATAGGCAAAATATTATTATTTTAATATTAACTACAATTATGATTTCTTATTTTCTTAGTTCTTTCTTTCACAAGGGCAGTCACAATCCATCAAGTCCCAAATTTGGCATGTGTCTCTATGTGACTTTATGATTAAATTCCACACTCAAAATTCACAAAGAATAAACCTGATGAAGTGCACATGTGTCTTAATAAGTGAAAGGGACAAATGAATTCATTGTCTATTGAAGCAGTTTTATAATATCTAAACATATGCTGAACAAAGCTGCAAGCTATTAACACAAATCATACAGGCTTTAATTACAATCTAAACCTGCATTATTTAACTAATAAAAGACCCTAAAATAAATGTTATGGAAGTCATGTTGTCCCTACAAATGAACACAGCATGAGCGATACAATAAAACACCCTAACATTAACATGTTGTATGTACCACTGTGGCTTCCCACAGAGCTAAATCAACAAGACCTAACTCTTCTCTTCCATAGCTGTGGGCAAAATTCTCCTCTCTCTTAATTTGCCTTTGTTGGCCACATTCATCAGAGTTTCAGGAGCCTCTGTGGGGCAACGTGACCCTGCTGGGCACAGCCTCCTTCCCAGGGTCTCTGGAGATCTCCAGTTCTGGGGGATGTCAAGGCACAAATCCTACAGGAGCCAGATGGGGTAATGCAGAGCTAGGGAATAACTCAGCTTAGCTAACTGCAAAAAGAGTCCCAGTTTAAACAATAAATTTTGGCATTACTGTGTGGCAGCCAATTACAATGGAGGAGTAATTCCTGAGATTATCCATGTGAAGAACATTATTCATATGACATTTACATATGAGAATTTGGAGGGTCAGCCGTAACTGCAGTGTTTTTTTTTTACTTCTGGGCAAGCACTGATCTCCAAATGCATGATCTGATATTATTTCCTAAAATAATCTGCTATTTTAGAATACTCGATATGCGATCATGACATTTATGATCTGTTGCAGAGCCTATACTAAAGTCTAGAAGCATTTTAACCACAGTATTTGCTGCCATTTCCTAAATCATCACATCCCACATTGATTCTGACAATAGAAGAGAGGATGACAAGCGCATTGAAATAGTTGAATGCAAACAGAAGGCCACAGTTCTTACTTAACCATGTATTTGCCACAGACTATGAGACAACACAAATAAAGGGCTCCTTTCCCCTCCTCTGTAACCCAGACTGGGAAATACCCAAATCCTTCAGTCCAGTCTAAGCACATTAGGACAACTTCTCAGGAGGGTCCCTTTACAAATAAACACTCACTGGTCTCTGTACCTTCTGCCAACCCCCACAAGATCCTTTCTGGATTCCTTCTGAGCCCTCGCCCTTTCAATTGAGACATGACAAACAAGACCAAACCTCGCCTGGCTACATCTGCTTGTGAGGTAGAAAGCCATAAGGTCACTCCACTGTTCCTTTTCTCCAGATTAACACCCACAGCTCCCTCAGCCACTCCTCAGTCATATTTTCTAGATCCTTCACGACCTCCATTGTTCTTCTTGGGACAGGCTCCAGCACTTCAGTGTCTTCTGTGAAGCAAGGGGCCCAAAACCAAGCATGGCACTCGAGGCGTGGCCACACGGCTGCATTGGTTCTAAGAGATTTCTGACTTCTCCACAGTTCCCCCTCCTCTCCAAGGGCAAATGCTTCAAAAACAGATGAGAAAACGAGCATATATCCTATCTGTCGTAAAACATGAGATTTAAACAGACATCAGACCACTTAACCTTGTTTAATTAACCACTTAACCTGAGATCAGCAGGGTTTTCTGCCATATCATAGTGGGCCTAATGTGTTCAGGCCTGAGTAAAACAGGGAGCTGCTCATAGTTCCTGCATTGATGGCAGCCTTAGCTGCTAATTTCTTGAATTGAATTAGGCTCCCACTGAGATGGGTGGGACACTATGCATTCATTCTTCTTCAGATGCATTTATAATAAAAATATGAGTGTATCAGAAAAGAAAGGGAGGAAAGGCAAGCGTAAAACTGTGATTGGCTGAATAACAGGTGAGCAAACTACCAGAGCAAAAGTAAAAATGACGACATGGCAATGGTCCCAGAACTGCATACCATGCTACAATTATATTCCATATCTTCATTATAATTTCAGGATTTCCATAAATGTTATTGCTTATATCTGAGTGAGAGTGTAGACAGGTACCAAACTGTTCTAAAATTCTTAGCAGCTTCACTGAAGGTACAATGACTAGGCATAATTAAAACATTTTAATTTTTCACAGTAGCATATAAGCCTTTAAATTTAAAATACATTAGAAGGTTGAATTCTTAACAGGTGGCTTTTTAGCTACATTCATAAATGAGTGGCTTGCAAAATAACTAAGCCTTAGATTTTGCCAAACATGATCAGATAAGTTGGATTTTTTTCTATTAAAATTGCTATATCAAGGTAAAGTACTGGGTTTTTTCCAGTTTTACCCAGGGAAAATAAAACCCTTTCACAAGATTCAAATATTATGTTTTAATGTGCTCAGATTATCCTACTTGACCTTGTAATGAAAGAGGGTAGAAGAGCTCACACACTTCATCCCTGCTGTACAGTCCTGGCTTTGGAAAATGTCTCTCAGCAAACTCGTCAGTCTTTTTCTGTGCAGAGTCAAAATGGTCTGCTTAAACCACAGGTGACCACTTCAAACCAAAAGGCAGCTTTACAAACTACTACTTCTCTTCTTCTTAATTACCAACGTCTACACCTGTGTCTGTGTACTTTTATAATTTTTTCATAACCTGAAGGACAGAGGAATCACAATGCTAGCTGGCTTTCCTCTCGCTCCAGGGGCGATTTAAGGGGAGGCAGAGTCCAATATGTTGGTCAGTAAATTGCAGCTGGAGATCAGATGCCAGCAGAGGCTCTGTGTAACAGGAGTGTGCGATGCAAGAGCCCCTGTAAAAGGCACCTTACTGAAAACGAAATGTGTAAATTAATCCCCGTGTGGTAAGCTGGCTCAGAGCAGCAAGGATACTGCAAATTCACACTGCTGTTCACTCACTGCACATTCATTTTTTCAGGTAGAGGGCTCTAATTGAGTGCAATCTTAGAACACACATACTGTAATGATTATAGCGCCCTCCTAGAAGGGGAGAGATCAGATTTCAGCTGGGAGCTGTAACAGGGGTCTCCTCCTTCCATGCAACTGTTCCAAAATGCCAAAATACAAGCTTTGTGTGCAATTCAGCCATGCTCTGTGTGAGCCTGCCAGATGAACTCCTGGAGGTGAGGTGTGTGAAGTACCAAAGCTGCACACTGAGAGTTAGGCAGGAATTAGAGGCAGCTGCATTCAACTTAGGTGGCTGAGAGCATGTCTAGGAACAGAAACAGAGGTACTTCTGGGACTTTCCTAGAAAGCTTTGGCACCTAAAAGCATTACACACTTCTGAGGGCAGGTAGAATTGAATCCTTTGCAGACCAAAGTACATGGAAGTGTTGAACCTGCTGCCCTACGTAGTTTGCTTTAACGATAGCCCATCTACTAAGGCGAGTATAAAATATTTGAAACCTCATTTCATACCTGATGCCTTTCTCATTAGTGTTACAAAATCCTGCTCATGTCACCCCTGCAAATACAGATTTTGGACAGAACACATGGCAGTGTCTAATTAATGTGTGCTACCCAACCTTTTTTGGGCACAGTAGTAGGAAGACTTCATCCTTCTTTATATTTTAACTTGTTAAAGAGGAAACAATCATATAAAAAGAAATATGTCTTTTACTACTTTATAGTGGTCTCTATACTTTAGAGACCACTTTTAAAGATGGCTCTGATTAACTCAGTCCATGTCACATTTTTATTTTTCAAGATATTTGCACAGCTTAGACATTTGGAATTTTTTTTTCATTTTAATCTCTAAGAAATACTTTGCAACATATTAAATGCACGAAAGCACTCGGATTCTCTTTTCTTTCATTTCACTTAAGATTTTGGCAAAAGTTACTCTTCTTAACTGCAATATATCTATACAGTCCATCATTTTATTCTTTGGAGAAATTACTTCAGTAAGGTCTCTGCAGCTATAAAATATGTTCTTTTATCATTTCTGGGTATCAGTGGGATTAATCACTCTTAACCAGCTATTTTATAGCCGTGGTGTGAGAATGTCTAAGGTTTATATGGAGTATTGCATTTTTTTCAGGATAAAGCACAGTAGACCATGTCAGCCGCAGAAAAATATTGCTCACTTCCTTCTCGTCACTCTTAATTGGGATCAAGTGGTTTTAGGTCAATCACTTTGGTCAAGAAAATTTATGAACAATACTGGTCTATTTATACATGATAGAGGTAATTAATGTTTTTTTTACAGACAGCCATTATAATAAAAGCCTTTCATTCCTCATCCCTCACTACATCACTGTGAGAAATTCTATGGAGGAGATGAATGGTTGGATTGTAATATTGATTTCCCTGGGTTTTCTGGCATATGCTCAGGGTAGCATGCAGCTCAGTATCACTCACTGGTTAATCATCAAACACACACATACAACACAAAGCTTGTTTCTGTTTCTAAATTTGTGAGATTTGACCAGATGGTAATCTCAGCCTGACAGGTGTGTCCTGAAAACTCATTTAAATATTTGTAAATAGTGGCACCATTCCTGCTTTAGGAGATTAATAACTGCTGATCCTGTCACTCTCTTTAACATCATTTCTGTCTTAACAAATGTTTACCTTCCTAACTCAAAGGAAACTTTAACAAATACCTTTTCAACCTTACTTACCTGTCTTCATTAGTTATCCAGCAACTCCTTTCCCACAAATAGTGAACAGCATATATTAGGTTGTGAAAATTCTAGCTTTTATTTACACAACTACAGAAAGGTCTTGCTTATCAGTTTAGCAAGCCTGAGTCACTGGGCTGAAAGCTTTGGGTATCTCTGTCTCATGGTGAAATATCACAGTTCATTAATTTAAAAAGAAAATTAAATATATCTATTGTCCTGGAAATAGTTGTG
>VWYI01024345.1:25759-48200 GCA_013399455.1 Anthoscopus minutus | reverse complement strand
TGAATATATATATTAAATTGATCTAATAAAAATAGCCTTTTTTCTTGCTTAAGATATTTTTTTCTGTTTGAAATTGCTTTTTCATGAGGGCTGGGGAGCTGGAATTGCCAAGTGCCTGATTTTTCCTAGATTTAGTATAGCATTTTCTATAACCTTTTCTTGATTTCAAAGCTGAATCAGTATGGTATATTCCTGTAAAGTTATATGATCTCTCTGTAATGTCAGTTGAGTTGATTTTAGCAACTACTTCAGTCAGCTGTTCACAGTCCAGCTATATGGCATTTGTATATATTCAGTGGACTGGGTGTATGTCTTATATATCCAGATGTAGGATTCTTATGTGAGATAAGAATTTAATTGAAAACAGTGAGAGTAATAGCCCTTGCAACAAAATTATAGTGATAGAAGGAAACTCACACTATTTTTCTGAATTGGAATGAAGTAGACTTTTTTTTCTTTTTCTTTTTTTTTTTCTGGTAACAGCAGGGGCTGGAATACAGTATTAAGTAAATATTTTCAGATCAACTTATCCAAGGAAATAACAGTAAGAAATAACTGTAGGATGACGGATTAAATAGAAAGTTACTGGGAAATATTCTATTTACCCAGTGTATGAAGCAGAGAAAAAGAATGATGCATCAAAACATGAGCTCAAGGCTAGCTTTCCTTAGGAGAAAAGATAGTTACTTATTGGCATAAATTACTACCTACAGAATGTACTATATGGTATCTTCAAGATTTTCCATTCAATATTGTACAGTTTCTTGGGACAAGGATTACCTTTTATTCAATCTTTACCTAGGGACCACTGACAGCTTTAGCTTCTGAACAGGCCACATGATTACAGGTTAATGACAGGAGCTCAAAGCATGCTTTTAAGTTGTCCTTCTTTCAAAAAGTATAATAATGGGTATTTGAAAAGCACAAGAACTACTTGTATGGCTTGTATTACATGACAAGAACCTTTTAGATGAAATGCTGATTTTGATGAGTCAGCATTTTAGTTACATGAATAAGACGAGATCACGCTTAAAATTATCATTCAAACCCACAAATTTAAATCAGCAAAGTGTGCAGAGCCTATCTTATTATGCAAGTTCAGTGATGAACATACACGGTTTATCAACCTTACTATCGTAAGGAGAAGCCCAGTGGGACTGTTCTTTAATTAGGCCTCAAAAATAATTGCACAGAACGGGTGTCAGTTTTCAAGTAAATTCAAAATATCCTTAATTATTCTTAATAAATGACAAAAGGTTTGCTCTGCACTCATTTAATGTAAGCATAGGCTTAAAGAAGTAGTGCCACTCTTGTTTTATGGCCATTCTGAAACTTTACCTGTTGCTTGAATCTGAAACAATATGGATGCTTAGGAAAAATAAATTTGAATCTTAATTAGAAATTCACATTGACAACTACAAATGAAGCCATAAGAGTAATGTCAGATAATGATTCAATACAGACCTTTGTTCTACATGCGAAGCTAGAACATCTTTTGCTCTCCACATGTATTCCATTTAGGGGCAGAGTATTAACTATTTGCCCACACCAGTGTCTAGATACAGAAGGAAAGAAACATGAGGCAGAGGTGCCAGCATCATAAGTACATGTAGAAAACTAGGCTCTTCAAACTGTCTCTGATGCATCTATTTAATATGATTGGAAACTTTTGTGTTCATTTTTCGTTTGATTTTATGATGTCAAATAATTATTTCAGCAAATAGAGTCTCTGAAAAGAATGAGACCAGTCATTCTTGTATTCCTTTAATTAAGTTATTCTATAATTTAATGTTCATCAGAGAGTACCTAGGGCTGTTTCCTGTGTTTGTAGACCAGAGATGCAATATTGCTGTCTTAGAAAAACTCCTGACTGAATGCTTATATCAGCAAGCTCAGAGAGTTCGTGCATGACTGTCATTAACAGTTTGGTTAGTCTTGCATGTTTCAAGCCATCTTTCAGCACTGTATTTTAGGATCTAAATGTACTTTTCTGAACTGAATGTTTTAAACTTGGTTTTCAGACCAAGAGCTGAATAATCCAATTCTGCATTACATGGAAAATGCTAAAATCTTTGACATGAAGATAATGGAACGTCTTGTTTCTACACATTTGATTTAGAGAAAGAGTTGTCAGCATTCTTAAACTGAGATTGTTTATTTTACTTTGGTGACTTTGCCTCATACACTAGGTAAACTGAAGGTCTCCCATTAACCATCTATCTCCACCTCCAAGGTTATTTCTTAATGATTTGATCTGGCAATCAGCTTGCTTGTACCCGTGCTTGTCAGTGAAGCAGACAGAGGAAAAGTGGCCCTTATGTTGTAAGGAACCTTGTATCTGTCTCCTACCCTGGAAGTTTTGTTCAGCCCATGTTGTTTGATGTACACCTCTGCACGGGGCACAAGCTGAGAAAAAATTCCTGCAATCATCTGGCCAACAGCACTAATGACCTTGGACTCTGTAAAGTGTTATAGAGGGGAGAAAATGTCTAAGGAAACATGTTTCACACTGTAAGAAATATACTGTGATTCTTTGTACTTTTAAAAAAGTTTGGATGAGGTTTGCAGGTAGTTCCACTGAGCTATTCCACCCCTGCATTTGTGTAAAAGGAGTAAAAGATTTTAGCAAAATAAAGAAAGCTGTAGTGTGGGTGGACCCCAGTACACTCAACGTAAGAGCAATGCCCATTCTGATGTATGATAACTGAGTACAAAATTATGCTCATTTTGGTGTTCCTGAGTCTTAATTCCCTGGCACTGAATTTATGTGTTTTAAGGGACAGAAATCAAATTGGGACATCTGTGTAAGTGTAAGTAGGCCAAGGCTTCAAGTTTTTACCGTGTATTTCGTGAACTAGCTTAGTTGCAGAGGAATTACACTTTCGAGTATCCTTGTATCTAGTGATCATCTTTATGTGGAATTTAGTGATTTAGGCTCAGTTTTAGTGGAAGAAAAAAAATCTTGTCCTGCACTGACAAACGTTTTGATTTTTATTGTGTATTAATTAGTGAAAAAAAGAAAACCCAAATCAAAACCAGTTCTTAAGATGCATTGCTGCTGAATTATGGTTCAGATTAATAATTTTTGCAAGGTGTGCGGATGAGCAGCAATGCAATTCTTATTTGGAATTTTAAAGATCAGGATTTCCCTCCACAAATCACAAGCCACATGGCATGGTGGCACTGAGGGACCATAGAAGTTCTGCTCTTAGGAGCTGCATTCTTTTCACCTAGCTGTAAGTGGCTAAGGGGCACTGCCCCTGGTGTGTTGTCAAGACCTCCACTGGTTCTGCTCCTGGGGTAGGTTGGGCATGCCTGCATACCTAGCTCCCAGTGAGTTCGGAGCAGTCAGCTGTCACTGTTCAATGGCTCCTGTATCCTGTAGCACTTCTATTACAGGATAGAGTTATCTGCTTTCTTTCTGCTTTAGAGAAGATGCATTGTCACTGTTGTCATAGAGTTAGGCTTTGAAATAGATTTTACAGAGTCTTTACGTGTCAAGATGAAGGCTGCAAATTATCTTCACACGGAGACAAGTGAAGTTTTAAATATTAATATTGTAAGTTTGTTCTGAGTTGCCTGTGCATCAGTTAGTGAGTTTTTGTCAGGGTTAGAATTACCTCACTGGTAAAAAAATGGCACATTTTTGAAGAAGACATTTATCTGGAAAGCCTTCTGTAGGATCTGTGCTGCACTGAAACATCTTTCTAGCTGTATCTTCCCAGTTAATGATGTATAATGATGGCTGAAAAGCTGAAAGATGTGCTTGTACAACTTCCTCTTCTCAAGCATATTGACCCATTTGCAGAGTGATCAGGAGGCAAATTACTTTTGGGTGTGTTTGAGTTATTTGAGAATGTTTAGGATATAAAAGGATACCACTGCAAGACAAGGACCAGACAAGTTTAGCCAGGTAAGAGCACATGAATAGAAAAAAGTCAGATTCTGAGGTGAAAGAAGAGGCTTCTATTTAATTTTTGAGAATTGAGTCAGGTGACTCAGAAAAAAAACAATGATACATCAGGAAGGAAAATTATTGTATCAAGCAGCAGCTTGTGTTTCCCAGATTAGGGTTCTCGAGCAAAATTAGATTAAGATTTTCTTTCATCATTCTAGTTAAACTATTCTGCTCTTTTCATGGTTTTAGGTCATTGTTGATGAATGGCAGAGGAGTGCCTTGACTGCTGTTTCCCAAATATAATTAAGTTTGATGGTTTTCAGTGGAAGAGGTTATATATTTGCTGAATTTAAAGCAGCTGAAACAGAAACAGCAACTGTATATTTTGAAAGTTAAACTATGCTCCTTCATATGTTGGATTGGATAGGTTTGAATCTTTAATTTAAACTATTTTCCTTTTAAATTGCACTTCATTTTCTAGAGTTCTTATGTTTAAGAATTAAGCTAACTACAAACCACAAGGAACTTCTTAGCTTTCCATGCAAGAGGTCAACTGTACCTAATTAGTGGACTGCTGTTGTGTGTTCATAACATTCCTACTCACTTAGAAGGTAATCTTTGCTCATTGAGTTATCTAGGCAGTTCCCAATAATGCAGTCTGGAGTGTGAGCTGCCTTTTGCACAGACAGAATTCACACCCAAGACAGAAAAATAATATGATAAAAGGGAAGGTGTTTTTTGCAGGGCAGACATCCTGGAGTTCCCTTTGCTAATCAAAATCATAGGACTCTACCAGAGCTTCAGTCTCTCTCAGTTAGATTTCATGCTGTTTAGGTTCAATCCTGTCCATGAAGTTTAGGAAAGCATGTCAGCTAAATGTCAGCTAACAATTTATTCCATGTACTCTCAAAAGACTGGCTACTGACAGCACTGGGCATTTAACATTTGCACTCATGTTCTTGAGCAATCAGTAACTGCATTTCTCTACCTGTAATACTGTGTTTGAGCAGTGTGGCCTGTGTTTATTGTAATCCTTATTATATTGCAAATATACCTTTAGCGTGTTTCTTTATGTACAAACTCTCTTCTATACTTTGTCCTAGTGTAAGGTAAATTATTCTCTCTGCAGTTCTAGAAATATTCTCACAAGTTTACTCTGTGTGTGTGTAATTTATCACCAAATATGATCAGCAAAAATATTTACTTGAATTTGAGTGAACTCTTGTTCACTTAATGGCAAAATAAGACAGTTTACCAACTGAATTTGGAAGGAGTTGATACAAACCTTCAGTTGCCGTGTGGATAAAAAATGTAGGTACAGATGCCATTTCACAGATAATAGTTGACAAGCACAGATATGCTTGACAATTCCTTTAGAAATCTATTAATAGCCTCTATTTAAATAATTAAATTCCACGCCAGATGACTATTGGTTCTGTTCTTCTGCTACATTTTGCACATTGCTGAATTCTGAGTGATAGACTGAGTTTTTCACATCTTGCTAACAATATCTACTTCTTGTGTTCACTTTTTGGTTTTGACAATGACGCTGGATTTGTATTTCTTAGGTTGTTAATATGTCACCTATAAATATATGGAACATGGGAACCTCCAGACACTCTATGTATAAATAGCTTTTTCATGAGCAGTCAAGCTAAATGATTTCTTGGTTTTGTTTTGTTGAGTTTTGTTTTGTTTTTTTGGTATGGATATTTATTCTTCCTAAGTACACCACTGGTGACCCCAAATGCTGTTCCTTTTCCTGCCTTTATACAACTCCTTTATTGGGCTAAGTAATGCACAGCTGCACCCAGTGCTGGTTTGTTTTCACTAATGTGGGACATCTGTCTTTATGGGAAAAGGGGGCATGACCAAATTTCATCTGTTATTCTGCTGCCGCAACACAGCCCAGCCACAATGTTTCAATGAAGGTTTTGGGAACATATTAGAGGTACAGAAGAGACATAGAAAATTTTTTTAAACTTTGGCTAATAAAAGAGTATAAAATGCCTTGTCACACAGAGCTTTTCATATGGAGCATGTTGGTGATTTAAATAAAAAGAAAGAATAGTTGTAATTAATTTCATCAGAGTTTCATTGAACATTTTGAGAAGTTCAAAGAATGAAAGAAAGGTGAAAATTATCAAATGTGTAAACTTCAGTTATGAAATGGGAAAAAGAAAAACTGGCATTGTAAGCTAATGACTCTACTTAAACATTCTTTGTTTTCCCGTGAAAGGGTTTTCCATTTCATAGTTCATAGGAAAGTGAACCTGTGAGTTGGGCACAATTTATAAAATGTATAATAAAATAAAATGTATTGGTCCAAATTAGCCTAAAAATTGAACTGGAAAACTGAGCTAATGTAAAAATATATACATAAGAAAATCAGAAAATTGATTTGAAATATTTTTATACCTACTCCATTATTATCTACAGAGAAATCTTGTGTTTCTGGCTCTGCTGTCTCCAGGAATGCAAAATTATAGAAACATGTTGTATTTTTATCCCCCTTCTCAAAAGAAAAGAAGCAATTTTCACTTGGAACTTAGAAGCTCTATTTTGTTTTGAAAATTCTGTTTGAGTACTCTATCAGTCCCCTAAAAGCCTGAATGTGTCTATATTGCTTTTATATGTGGCAATATAATTAACAGTGTATTATTTTGATTAGCAATCAGACAATATGTTTGACTGCCAAATACATTAAAACAATCAAAACCTGAAGTTTAATATGCAACAATGGTTTTTGGCAAGCTCTTTTAGGTACATTAACTAAGTCTAACTAAGTTGTTCTGCTTTGCTGTTTCTTTCTCAAGAGTCCTTGAATACATATATATATATACTGTATTACTGTTTTTCATAAAAAAATTACTAGCAGTTTTAGCCTGGGTTTTTTTATTTGTTTATTTTTTATTTTTAATGTTTTTAATTTCTCTATTCAGATGGAAGACGTCATAGCCCGCATGCAAGATGAGAAAAATGGGATTCCTATTCGTACAGTGAAAAGTTTCCTTTCCAAGATTCCCAGTGTCTTTTCTGGTAAGAGTCAAAGTGAATTTCATACTATTTTGAGTTTTCACTCTGCCTTATGTAAGGGAATGCTCTAGTGGGAAACACTTTTAAATAAGCACTGTTGAGAATTCAGAGTCATCTGGCCTGGAGGAGACATCTTTATCCTTTGAATAGTTTAATTATAGAAGTTTTTGCTGTTTCTCTCAGATTGGAGTGGGTTTACACAGAGATGGTTTTGTCCTGAAAATTAGGTGAAGGGAATACTTAGTTTACTACAAAAAGGTAATTATCTCAAAATGGCAATGTTTTTATGGCAGGTCCGGTCTGGTTTTTAGCCATCTCCTATAGCAAGTATGAGTTCAGTGTATTGGCCAATACATGAAGATAAGAAATTTCATAGCAGAAGAACAAAAGAAAAGTCATCACCCCACACTGCAACTGATGCTGATTAGGGGCTGTGACATTTATTACAACGTTCATGATCTGCTCTGTAGCTCGGTGCCTGTGCTTGAGAAACTAAGGTTGAGATCATTGAGATGATTTGCAAGACAGCTGTAAACTTTATAGCTGGTCCAGGTTGGTACAGTCATAGGCACAAAAATATGTCTATTTATTAATTATTTAGCACATAATTATTCTGTTATTTACATAATTTTATCACCATTTCTGCATTTATGTATGTTGCTGTGNGTGAGTACTGAGTTCTTATGAAATAGACGCTATTTTTTAACATAATTCTTCTGTGGTCTGTAAGAGTGTATCCTTATACAGAAATTATTTATACAAATTTCTACTGTCCAGAACACCAAGAATTCAATTTTCAACCTTTGGAATGTTTTTGCTAGTGAATAATCTTGTCATGAAGGATAGAGCCTTAAGTGTGAGAAAAATTGCTTCCTGATTTTAGAAAATATATTTTAGATTTTAGAAACTTGCACAAAAAATATCCTCTGGAGAATGGACCTTTATTTGCCATGAGTTAGGGCAGCATGGCATCTTATTGAATAATTCATTTTAATTGTTATTCTCTGCCTTATCTTGTGTAGTTTGGATTTCAAAACAGACTGACTAAAATGTCTTTTTTTTTTTCTGGAGTAGACATTATACTTTCAAAGGTTGAGTTAGAATATATATAGAGTTATACGTAGCAGTTCCTGATGTACCAACTTTTCTATCAATGAGTTAACTTTATTAGCTTCAGAGGGAAATAAAAATCACAGGACAGTTCATTTTTTTCCTCTTTTCTGATTTTCTCTCTCAAATACAAGGGAGTGCCATTAATTTTTGCTACAAATGACTATAACTCCTACCAGAACAGCATAACTGTCATTTTAGTTCAATTAATCTACTTTTCTGTCAGTTCTCTATCCTGAATGGAATCTGAACGCTTCAAATCTATGTCCTAAGTCACTAATTTTTTTCAGTGTGCTAGGAGTTTATGTATATGTAGCAAACAAGAATCAGCTTGAACTCAAAACTGTTGATTGCTAGGAAACATGGGATTATTGTCTAAGGATCATGACAACAATAATGCAGATCTATTTAACAAAAACTTATAGTATTGTTATACCCACAAAAATGTCCAAGTAGATGCTCTTCTGTTAAAATATATATACTTATATGCTCATATATTTTTATATATGTGTGTGTATGTGCGTAAAAGATGTCTAGTACATAGCCATCTGTCCTGCATTATGCCCCATAAATACTGGAGCTTTGAAATTGTTTGGTATTTTTATTTATGGGGAGAAGTAAAATGGTTAACTACCACAGTGAAATCATGTTCTTGCAAGCACTTAGGAAAGACTCTACATGTCCTTTAAACAACTTGGAAAAGCTAAGGATGCCCATAAATTGTCTGTAGGAATAGGGTATTATGTGATATAGTTTTAATTATTTTATTATAAACATTTTTAATGTACTTTTATTTCATAGTATTGCTTCTAAAAACGGCAACTGAGAAACTAGTTGGAAGAGCAGTCACTTTTTATTGCTGAACTACTGACCATCTATAAAGATAACTTCATTAGCAAAATCAGCCTGAGAAGTGGTGTTTGAATTTAACAGAATGTTGTGATTGTAATAAGTATGATGATGTAATCATACTATCTCATTTACTGAGTCATTCCTGAAATGTTTTCACATGTAAACTTTCAACAGAGAGAAACATTTGAAATACAGGTGTTTCCTTATACACTATACAGATTTTTGTGCTTCAGAAAAATATAATCCTAAATTAAAGATTATTCCATTTTGTGGAATTTTGAAAATATGAGAAATCATTTTGCTTTATGTTGAAAATAATCTATACATTCATAGAGAGCAAATAAACATTTGAAACTTTTAAGCCTCTAAGGAAAAAAGTAGGCAGGAGAGGTCCTTCTATGGGATTATGCATTTTGATGAACAAAAGAAGGACTAATGTTGATGTCTTTATGCTTTTGAAATGTTTTGGAGGATTGAAGAAGATAATGTATATAGACATCTTGCTGGTCAGCAATAATTGCATGAAGGTTGTCATGTGCATTCTTTATTAACATGGATTAGAGTGTTAGGAATAAAGAGGAGGTGATTTTCCTGGTCCATGGTTCACCTTTAGACCTGGAAATGAATAAATAAATCTTTCTTGAAATGATGAAGGTAGGGAGTCTGACATATGAATCATAGAAATTGGAAGGCGCTCTAAAATATAATTTTTATTTTTGCTAAGGAAAAAAAGACAAGAAAATGGCAAAGCTTTGCTGTTCACTATGAAGCAGAAAAAATCATTGAAAGTTTACCGACAAAGCAATAGTTGGGGGTTTGTTTTGGACAAACAAGTCTTTGTGAGGTGGTGTGGGTGGTTTAACCAGTATAAGTTCTGAAAGCTTCATTAGCTAATCACAACATGAATATTTCATTAAGAAGATGTAGTAATGTCTTGTGGTCATTGTGGAATATCAGTGTGATTCTTCATAAGACTTTAAAGTCTGCAATACTTGGTTGATCTTGGTGATGAATAAACCCTGTGAAGGATGTGCCAATTGAGTGGTGTGTAAGCTTGAGTGTGGAACATGAGAATTTTTATTGAAGGAGCAGGGACAACTATGAGAAATGTAAGTTCAGTTAAAGGATACACACGGGGAGAATAAAACCTTTTCAAGAATAACATGCTCATACTAGTTATTACTGATGGTTTCTGATGCATGGCACAATGACTTGGGAATGTAGTCACAGCTTCAATCAACAAAAATAGGAGAAGGCGATCAGTAGAAAGGTGTGTTTTTAACATCTATGTTGAAGAGAAAATTAAAACATTAATTTACCTTTCATTGGAAAATATAATCCATGTGAAGTCTTTAGTTTTTTCGCATTCCCGTGAAGCCAATATATTAGCTTTTCCATGTAAAAATTGTGGTTTTGCATTTTTTTAGAAAGATTATTGCCATCATATCTAATCTTTGTTAAATGTTCTTCTTGATCTCAGAAAATGCTTATTTCTCTTTTACCTGTGAAATCATGCAAATAATGAGATACTGCATTTTAATTAACAAACGTATTAATATAACTATTAATTACCAGTAGCAGTATGCTGAGTAAAGAATTTATGTGTTTGAACATAAAAAAATCCAATTTAAAAGCAGACTGGCAGTCTCAGGAGCTGGGACAGATGTAATGAGAGACTCCAGAGGAAAGAATCATTATAATAGCTCATCATACTCACAAATCACAGGTGGGGGAGCCCAAGGAACGAATCACAGGGGCTACAGAGGCTACCTACAACAGTATTGCATGTTATACAGAGCCAAGCAGCAAAAAATGAGGAGCAATACAGTGAGAATTGGATGACTCAGGGGACTAATAACAGGAGAGTTTCATCTGTCATTAGTTTTGATCTTTTCCAGTTGAGTAATGAGTTGTTAACATCTGATGACTTCTCAGTGCTGCATGTGAAGTTAGTTGATTGGTTTACCCACTTCACTACTGGAGATTACCAACCTGAAACACAAAATGAAATAGAAATCTCTACTGCTTGGTTTGACAAGAAGTAAAAGACACAAGGCATAACGCTTTGATCATCTAGTTCCTTTGGAGCAAAGTCATGTTGCATTACAGGTAAATAAAAGGATTTAGGTATTTCTATTTTTGAGAGATTTTCCAGAGTAAATTAACCATTTTGCAGAATCTAGGATTCTCATCTCCCAAGTCTTGAATTTTACAGACCTTGTTTTTAACTTCAGTGTCTGCCATGCTGGGTTGATGACAGGTTCCTACTTTCTTGTTCTATCCATTTCTTCATCTCTCTTTTCTTGCATTGTCCTAAAGTGTGATTTAATGGTAGAATCATTGCTGATTTCTTTATGCCAAATGAGCCTCTTGTTATTTGCAAACTGAGCCTTCAGTGTTAAAACTGTGAAATGCTTTGATGAAAAGCTTGCTGTCAGTTCAGGAAGAACAGAAACTGGATCATTCCCTCTCCTGTGCCCTCTCAGATGGGCAGATTGGAGCAGGGACTCACATCTTTACAGTTTCACTTTTCAAATCAGAATTTTGCGAACAAAAAGTTAAAAAACCTCTATTCCCAAATAAATAGTTTGTTTGAAGTTATACCACCAGTCTCTTGCATTTGTCATTTTGTCAGAGTGACTGATTTGCATTCAAATGTTCATGATCTTTTGGGAGTGGCTATTTTTTCTTCATGATTTTTAGAGTCATGAGTAGAACATACTGACTAAGTGGAGCCATAAGGTTGGACACACAGTCATATCCAAGTTTTGACATAATTAGGTGATTAATGAGTGATGCTTTGTATGCTTTACAGAAAACTAAATTGGATATTTGAATGCTGTCTGCATCCCTTCACCTCCTGTTTTTGTTTGTTTGTGTGTCTTGGCCTTTTGACTGGGATTCTAACTAAGGGTAATCTTAAACTGCTTAAAACTTGACAGAACTTTTATATCTTATGGAAAATCAGATTCGTGACAGCTTTGCCATTGGGAAGTACAAAATGGACAAGCTGGGCTGGGATCAAATTAGATGACTGCTCTTCAGAAAGAAATGAAGAAGTCTTTCCATTGTCTTTAATAATAGAATCATGGAATTGTTTGGGTTGGAAGGGATCTTAAAGATTATTTACTTCCAGTCTCTCTTCTATGGGCAGGGATATCACTCACTAGATCCAGTTGCCCAGGGCCCCATCAAGCCTTACCTTGAACACTTCCAGGGAAGGAAAACTTATCCAGGCAGCCTGTTCCAAGATGATTGTGCTCTCCATTTTCATTTTAAGGAATGTGTTAATATCAGACCTTTATTAAATTACTATAGGAATGAAAAGCTTTTCAAAATGTGAAGTTATTTTGTCAGAACAAAAAAATACTAATTTAAAGGTTATTGCTTCTTCCTAACCAAACAACATAACAAAAATTTTTATTCTTATGCTTACTTTTCAATTCAGTGGCAATTGCCATTGGGTCCATTAGTAAAAAGAAGGATATATAGTGAAAAAAAGTCTGAGGCAATTTTGCAGCATTGCCCTTGGAAACTGAAATATACTGAAAACTCACTGAAAAAATATTTTAAAGCATTCTGTGTGCAAAACAATCGTCATAACTTTATGTTCCCTTAAAATATAAAAAAGTCATCTTCACAGACATTTGCAAAAGAAATAGGTATAGAAGTCCTGTAATGAAGGAAAAAAACACCTTATAGCTATTCACTTGTTGTGACATAAAAAATTGCTAGGAACACTCATCTTTGGGTTTTGTCCACATGAAATGCACAGCTTGAATTAGATGATCTTGTTTCCCAAATGCATGCTTCCTCCCAAACTCCTGTTTCCAGAGAATTAGCTCTCGGCCTTGTTGATCAGTGATAGAAAATTTTTACTACCTTTTACTACTGTGATGTTTCATAGTGAAAATATTTCCCTCCCTTTACTATGCCTTCTTACTAATTTCCTTGTGTGTAAGATTATGCCTTAGTTTTAAGTGGAACAGGATTACAGCTTTGAAGTGTGAGAACTTTTAAGAGGAGTATAGGATAACCTACTGCATTCAGCAAAGCCAAAAATGTACCTAGTTTGCCACCCCTGAAACTCAGTCTCTGGACTCTGGACATGCAACATTCATGGAGATGTGGGGTGAAAAAGGAGCCCTGAATCAGTCTCACATAAGCCTGCAATTATCAGGAATTATCAGGAATTTCACAGTCTGTCACAGCTTAAATTTCAGTAGTGTGACATTTTTTCTATTAACACTGGCTAATAATTATGTTTTGCTGGTTTTCCATTGGCAACATTGCATAGTATTTAGAGAAAGCAGAGAAAATAGCCCCATCCAACACAGACATAAGTGTTACACATATTTATGCCATTTTTGTTTGCCCATGGAGGCAGTGCATAATATATCAGCTTAATAAAAACCCTCTTAAGCTGATATAAGCAGCATCTGTAGTAGTGATAGCTTAACTAAAATCTGTTATGTGCACAAAGTGCTGTAGGAAGGAAAGGACTAGATTATGTCTAAAGAAGAGTGAATGTACGGAAATATATTCAGGAGTTCTGTGAAAATGGTTTTCCTTCCTCACTATCTCTTGGAAATCTCTTAAAAAGAAATATTACAGATGCTGCATAGCAGTGATTAGAGCTAGTGAAATATGTATCAGTGAAAATTTGCCAGGGATGAGTATTTTAAGGAAATGTTTTAATTAGGAAACAGAGCAAAACAAACGATTTAACTCCACAGTTTAAGAGGCATTTCTATGACTGCAAAGCCGTTTAAATCACATTGGAATTTTTACATAGAGCATTTTGAGGGAGGCAGAAGAGAAATGCTTTCTCAGAAGAAAGGGTTGGTACTGTGTCTGCCATCATTAATTTCTGAGACAGGCAGGAGATTTGCATGTTAAGCTCATGTTAAGAATGGGGGAGGAAGTGTGTAGCTGAAGACAAATGAAGTCTCATCATGGAGTTGTTTTTCAGTATTAGTAATGTTGCCACAATGTGAAATCTGTTTCATGGTACTTACTTTTGTTAAGTAGTCTCTGGACACTATTTCAGAAATGAATGTCCACTTGGACAAAAGGAAAAGAAGACCAATCTGGTTCCTCTATGGTGAGAACCCTTGAGTCCCAAAAAGTATCCATTGTCCTGCCAAAAATAAAAACTTTGCAATGGTACACGGGATTTGTAAATGTCAGTTTGTAGAGTGCAGTATAATTCTGAAGTGCAGTGTAATTCTAAAGCTGGAAATATATGTTAGCAAGTTTGGGTCCTGAATAGATTGTCAATTAGAATGGAATAAAATAGTTTCAGGGAATTTCTGCATGCAATGCTGTAGTTAAGCAGGTGCTGTAATTGTTTTATGAACAGAGACAATAATTATTGATGCAATTATATTTTGGAGTACATGCTGAAAAATATCTAAGTTTTAAATTTATGTAGCATTGTATCCTATTGTCTGGTGGCATGTTTTTGGTTGTGTGATGATTATTAGCTATAATTTAGCAAGAAAGGTAAACATGTAATAAGTATTGCTGGTACAGGCACAAATAACATTATTTACAGGCATCCTGCTAGGTATAATGCAGTGGAAACAAATTTCCTTTTCTTTTTAGGATGATATGTATGTGTCTGGAATAGCAGTCCCTTTATCCTCTTAAATGATGTCTAACATTAACTCCTTTTCTGACTTTTCAAGCAACATAATTTCTTTCTAATTCAGTTTTACTTTTTTAGTACATAATTTTTATCTAATTGTCTTTAAATCTATTGTTTCAAAATAATTTGAAATATTTAAATGAACTTTATGCAAAAAGAAAGTAGTTCTGTGTTCGCAGATTTCTATCTTCCATTTTTACAGGCACATACATATAATTGGCCAGCAGTTAAAATAATCAAACTAAGTAAAATCATTCCCTGGAGAATATCCCCCTTAAGCAAGAAATCAAGTTAGCAGGGTTTACAAGATTACTTGTGATTTAGCTCCTAATTCTGTTGGTTCCGGCTATGAGGAAAGGGGTGTTGTCATTGCACTCGCATCAGAAGACTGCAGACTTGTCTTTGCAAAAGGAAGCAAGGAATAAATTGTAGTAATTGTAATTGTTTATATTTCTGTTGCTGCTGTATATTTCTGTTGCTGCTGAAGTTATCTATATGCTAGTTTTGCACAGTGATAAAAAGGTTCTTCTGCTATTTTCTGTCAGTTACAATCCTGAAAAAAGTAACATATATTAAATTAGAAAGCCACCCTTGTGGGAAGTCATAAAGCATACTGTGACTGGCAATATATAACTATGCAAATAAAAGGTGATTGATAGTAATCAATTTTCTAAAATTATCAAAATAATTTTAAATGGAATTACAGTATTGAGAATAATTTGTTAACAGGAAATAAGAGTGCTAAAATGTGCGATGAGTGTTGCTTACAATGCTCCGCACATTTGACAAAGCCTATTATACTCATGAGCTTCATAATAAAGGTCAATAATTGAGTTTATTGTTTAAAAACCTACTTTCTAGTCTATGCAGTTGGAGAGTAAGCCTTGCTGTTACAAAACCAGCACATAAGCTGGCTGTAGTGTCCATGTTTTCTCTTATCCCAGCACTGCAGACGAAGCAGTCCCCGAGGCCAGAGGATGTTGGCAGCTTTGGAGGCACAAAGCCTGGTGTTCCTGCTGTGTGCCTTGCCACACAGCATCTGTGTCTTTTTGTCTAAAGGATGGAAGACCTCAGTGGGGATGCTCTTGGTTTGCTTGTTTCCTCTTCTAGGGAAGATCACTGGAGCAGCTGCTGCTTCCCTGTGCAGCTCTCTGTAGCAAAGGCTAGACCACAGTGGGAAACAGGCAGAGCTGTTGCAGTGATTGTGAGGAGTTCAGAAAGAACAGGCTGGTGAGTTTGGTGTCTGAAGAACAGAGCAGAAACCTAGGAATCCTCTGGAATCCAGGTGGATGGCACAAAAGAATGACTTGCTGGTGGGAAGGAGGACATAGCCATTGTTGAGATGGCTAGTGAAACCAAACTAATGAGAAGGCATTGAGAATATTAAAAAAAAAAAAAAGAAAGAAAAATACAAGGAAATTAATATTAAACTTCCCTCCCCAAGCTCACATTTTATATGATAGTATTTTTAATTAAAAGGCCTGGTAGCGTTTGAGTGTGCAAGCAGACATGTGGGACTTTTTTGCATTTTTTTTTTCAGAGGTATTTACCATAATGTGTTCATGCCAGGCTCTCATGGATACCAGCACCTATGTGCTTGTCTGATAAAATTCTTGTCTTTTGAGATTTTATAACAAAACATCAAACAGATAAAGTGTGGAAGTAGTTTAAAGACATGTAGCACTGAGTCTATTGAGCATATTGGTCTGTGTATCATATGCTTTGCCTTTTCATCAAGACCATCTTCTTTGTACTTATTATGGAAAGAAGCTTGCAGATCTTAATAAGTATACAATAAAATGCTCAGTTGTTTCCTGAGCTGTATCTGTAGACCAGACAGTATGTTGCAAATAGATAAAAGGCATTGAGCCAAACCTGCCCATTAATTATTTGATCACAGAAATTTCACCTACTGCTTTTCTTCCCACATTTTTACCCTCTCCTTGTTTTTTTAGTTGCGTTAATCAGTAATCAAGTTTAATTCTCATTTATTCCATACTCTTTAGAGAAAAATAGACTTTCTTTGTTCTATATTGACTTGTTTTCTGAGTAGTAGTATTTTTGTTCCTGGTACCTGGGTTCTAGGGTTGGGTGTTTTTTAAAAAAAATTTATCAAGTCCTTTCATACTTACAAAAGCATCTTTTCAATAGAACAAATCAGAATCTGTCTTAATGAAAGGTGGAGTTGGAGTGACTCATCTCCTTGGCTTTTTTGCCTGAGGTCAAATACAGTTTTACAGAAATATTTAGGCCTTGCGTGTGACTTACGTCTTTTCAGACTGTTGATATCTTCATTTTAAAAATTTATCATGAGTACTAAAATGACAAGCCATGAAGACATGGTTACTATGGTCAGCATTTGCAGAGGGACCCCATCTTTTCTGCATGAATGATGGGTTGGTTGCTCTGGACTGGAAGTAGAAATTATGCTTGTGTTGCTCTATCGGGATTTATGAGGCTAATCATAATTTTGTGTCATGCTTACAAGGAAGCTTCCAGCAGGCATTATGTCCCCAAACTCTAGACCATTTAAAGGCTAGTAATTGAGTCTATTTTCCAGAAAATTAATGGAAAACTGTTCATAGTAGCAATTTACTGTTCTAGGACAGTTGCTGAAAGTAAACAGAAGAGTGCAGCTTGTCTCACTTTTTTCCCTCTTCCTTAAAAATAGATTTCTTCATGGTTAAGAAGAAAAAGCTATCACCCCCAAACAAGTGGGACATCCATCTTTCTCCATGTGTTTTTCATAGCTCCTTTGGATAGCAATGCAAGGGACAGGGAACACAGGTCCAGTATACAGAGCAGGGACAATTCAGCAGTGGTTGTCCTGAGCTCTGTCACACAAGCAGAAGGGTAAAGAATGCATGAATTAGTCTAGTGTATTGTTTAATTTCGTGTGATGTCACTGAAATCTAGAACACTGATAATAAATTACCTCTGCAATGAGTTAAAATGACCTCTGTGATTTAGTCACAAGTAATAGAACTCTCCTCCTATTATTCTAAGGGATGATCTGCCATGTTTAATCCAAACAGTCACCTAGTTAGTTTTGGATTTAGTCTGATATAATTACACTTTTGCTTATTCTTAAACCTTTTATTTCTAATCATTAATGATGGGATGCAAAATTTTAAAAAGCATTTGAACAAGTTAATATGGACACAGCTGTATTAAAATGGAATTGTGTATTAGGCAGGGGAAGACCTTATAGGGCAACTAATATGCTGTGAAAGCCAGGCTATTGTAGGAGGCTAGAGGGAAACCATTTTCAGGGAAATTCTGAAACTGAGAATAAATTGAACATGAAATACTCTTTTGAAGTATATTTTAGTAAAACCAAAATAAATTGGTAGAGTAACAAATTTAAACTAGTGTGATAATTGGAAAGTCCCAATAGAGAAATGGAATACCATCTGATTTCAGGAAGGAGAAAGGCACCTGTGAGCTCTCAGTTGCAGGGAAGAATTGAAACAGACTTCTGAGCAGGAAGTGTATTGGGAAGAGGGAAGGCACCGTGAAATCTTTTTAACAAGAGAAGGAATGGCATTACCAGACTCTACCAGTTTAAAGGTTCTGAAGTGCTTCAAGATTTATACTTTTTGATAAAAGCATTTCATTTTTTTTGGAAATGGTATGTATTTGGATTACTTAGGAACAGTGATTATTCATGTGGGTGTCAGAAAATGGGAAAAGACTTCCTCAGTGTACATAAATTATTAAATGTGGAATGAGTCATTACTTCTTGTGGAAGAAGCAGAATTTTATATGGAAAGTGTGTCTTAACTTTTGAAAGATGTGAGTTTCGAAGTGTGTTCATGTTCTATAAAAGGCTACTGGAATTATGGCTGTCCAGGGCAAGGTGTCTTTGTAGGCATTGTCTTTATTCTCTGTGGTAATCTTACTATTTTGTAAGAATTAAATATCTCTGTTATGCATGTAATGGTGCTTTAGAACGTAGTATTGTAATTGGTTTCATTTGAAAACTCACTGCTTTGTAGCTGAAAATTAAAAAAAAATTAAATTTCCTTCCAATTTTATTTCTTTTAGAACAGTACAAAAAGCAAAATAAATACTGAGGTTAGAGAGGGAAATGTCAATTTAGTCCTTCTATATATTACATCTATTTTAGATATAGTCATAATTGTTGAATCTGAGAAGTAGCTCCCAGTTTAAGGGGTTTGTGTCAAATTATTTTGGATCCTTTGTTATAGAAGTCGAGATAAAAATCTCAAATTCAGTGTATTTGAAATGTTCTTCTGGCACATTTCTACAGCCTGACTATTCAGGCCACTCCATCAAACTTAGACATCAATATTTGCTGAATCTCTGTGCTCAGTGTTTTATTAGTCAGGCCAAAATAGAAACTGTCTGTACTATCTGTACTCAGAAATGGAATCCTTATTTGCAGATAGATGTAGTGAGAGATCTAGAAGTCCAGAAATAAGAGAAATAGATAAAATATAATTTAATGAATAATAATTTTTTACCTTCTGTCCAAGACACCACTTACAGGTGCAGGTAATTATTTATTTGACAAGTTTACATAATTTGTGCTTTAGCAAGGGAGTTAAATGCTGTATTTTATAGTGAGTTATCCAAACCGGAAATTTTATTTACAGAAAAATAGCAAATTGAAAGAAAAAGGGACACTGTGCAGATTAAAAGAAAGAGTTCCTATGTTTTGCATTAGCTTCAGGAAACACATAAACAGGCACAATGCATGGCAAAAAGAAAAATGGAATGTATTAGTTGTAACATTTGCTGTAGGTGTCCTCAGTCAGCTGAAACTCTTCACAATTCAAGAGATCTGTCAAATAAGAGGGAGATTATAGCCTTGGGTCTCAGATCTAATGAAGATTTGCATCACTTTTTGAACTATCTTTTCTACCATTATTTTGGAAAGGAAAAAGTTCCTCTTGCTGACATAAAAAAGTAAAATGTGTTTTCCATCTATGATTACTATTGGCTTGGTAAGAAATAAGAAAAGAAGAAAGAGTAAAAAAATTCTGCCTCTAATCCAAAACTAAACATATTCCACAGCACCAATATATGAATTATGTGTCTAAGCAGCTACAAAACAGCAACCTAGTTTTTATGATTATTGGTGGGGAATCTGAAACTATTAATGGGCTACAAATGAGACAGCACCCTGCAAGGTCAGAGATAAACAAGAAAAGTTTCCCCTGCCCCTGTCATCAGGGCCCTGGGCTGCTACTCTTCTGGTGGGGATGAAGAATCCTGTGCCTGATCCTGCTGCTGCCAGGAGCTGGGTGCCTACATGTGGGTATTCGATGGAGCTGCTGCTGGCTCAAGAGCGGGGCTTGGAATCCCTGAACTGCTCTCAGCCAGGGCTGCAGTGGGTGAAAACAGTATGAAACAGACTCCCTCTGCGGCTGATTAGAGGCCCAGTTAATTGTCTGAAATCTAACAAAGTGTGGCTGCACCCATTAGGATTGGGATGTTGCTTTGGGTTTCCAAAGGTGTTTACTCTTTATCTGCACGGTTCTTCTCTACAGTCTCCAGTTGAAAGTGTTTATTAGCAGTATCAACCCTAGCACTTAGTCACACAAGCTGTCCTTTAATGACCATTTGTAACTGCAAAATAATCCTGTTTTCCCAAAGCCACTTCTGTATAATACAGCAGACTGAGTGGAATTAGCATTTAAAAATTGTAAAGGACATGATAGGAATCACGGTTCTGGAAAAGAGCAATCAGTATTATATACATGCTATATTTTTTCATGACCTTTTTATCTGGCAGGTACTCAGGAGAATACATGGTTAGAGTGCAACAAAACCAGAGAGAAAGGCTGAAGCCGAACTCATTTCATCGCTCAAGTGTTCAGCTTATATGCCCTCTCACCTGCTTAAATAACAGCAAAAAAGAAAACCTGGTGAAATGAATGCTAACATTAATAAAAAAGAAGCAGAAAAACCTATTTAACTTATCCCCAGCCCAATGCAAATGATATGAAGAATTTTCATACAAAATAAAGTCAAGAACAAGTCTGGTATACTTTGAAGTCCTGCCTGAATTCATCATGTTAAACACTGACCTTTATATGTATGTTTCCTGTATCTTGCATGACTTCTATAAATAAATAGACCAAGGGTCATTCCTTTTTAAAGAAGTACTTGCAATAGATAGTTCAGCAGGCTAACAATGTTACTAAGGCTGAATCTTTCCATTTGAAGAAACATGGAAATTTGCCTATCATTCTTTAATTATATTTTTTTAATATTTTGAGAATAGTATGAATGTGGTATTCCACTTGTAAATGCACCAAACCCCCTCACCCCTCCCACCTCTCCCCCCAAAATAAACAAACCAGAAACCTTAGTGTTGCCAAAGGCATACTAGCATAACCTATGGCTCATAAGTGGAGCTTAAAATTAAGTCTCTTGGATTTTCCTCATTGGCTTAACTATCCTCTCTTTGTGGCAGCAGTCTTTTCGTTTGGCGCCTCTGACCATTGCCACAGCTATAAATTGAGCTGTGTACTCACTTCATCATAGTAATACTAGGGGACTTAATGTTGCTGGACTCCTTCCATATACCATTTTACAAATTGTAAATCAATTAAATAATTCTCTGCAATTCTTTGCAGGGCCCTTTGTAAGTTTTACATATTTAGGAAATAACACACACTTTAGTAATGCATCTTCTGGGACAAACTGAGTATTGTAGTTTCCCTTGCTGAAAAGCTTTTTTAAGCAGTGATCATTCTTCTTTCAAATCCTTTCCCTTGTGCCAAATATAGGTAACCAGCTTTGGTGCAGATGACCACATCAGTTAAACCCAAGACAGCAGCAGGTCCTTCAAATCATATATCCCTTAATAACCTCATCCTACTTGTTTGTACATATCTACTTGTATTTTCTTCTTGCTTTGTTTTCCGTATAGTTTCCTAACTGGCATCTAAGACACTCCCTGTCTGACACCCCAGAGACCTGTGCTCCCTCAGCTTCCCTGCACACAGAAAGGAGAGAGATGGTTTCTCCTGGTTTTTACATGCATGACTTTCATTAGCAGTATTTGTCTACTTTTCCTTGTGAAGCTGTCAATCATACATCAAAGTGTTTTTGAATGAGAGAATATCATTACATTGCTAATGCCTCTGGTAAAACAAATGTGTTTGAATGTTTCTTCTTTATAGTGTGATCATGCCCAACTTAGAGAATGGTTGCTTTAGTTTGCGTAGCCCAGGAAGGGGCTTGAGTGATGATCAGGACAGCTTCTTAATGTGTAGTTTTGGAGCCTTTTTTTGCACATCCATTTCGTCTGTCAGGTAGCAAAGGTGCAGATGAGTATAAAAATGTACAGTATTGTATACAGAAGTTTTATTTTAGAAGTAAATAGCTCTAGGTGATTATGGTTACACCAGCATTTTGCATGCATACTGATCTTAAAAGGAGTAAAAAAATAGACTTTAAGTTTCTTAAGCAACTTTAAATTGTCATTAGTATTCTGTAAGTCTCTGTTGTGGGTTTAGAGCTAGCTAAAACTCACTAGCCCACTTATTTTCTGTTGTGAGATATGATTTTAGAAGAAAAGAAAACACAGGCTCAAACTTAAGACTATAAGGAAAATTTATTAACAAAACTAAAACAAACCAAAATGAAATAGAAAAGTCCAAATGAAACTTCCAGAACACTTCCCTCCCCCCCCCACTTATTTTCTTTCCCACCTGACAACATAAAACAAAATCTGGGATTTTAAATCAGTTATCACTTCTACAATAATCTTTCTTCAATTTGCATAGGGTGAGGAGTCTTCTTTTTCAACACCCTGGAGATATGTTCACAAGAACAGTTCTCTGTGGCTTGCATCTTCACAAACAGCAGCTGCCCAGTTCAGAAAAACTCTGCTGTTGTGAAACTCCTCCCATTTTCTT
>VWYI01024345.1:1930-19398 GCA_013399455.1 Anthoscopus minutus | reverse complement strand
CACACCAGGAGTACTAATTAGGGTCCCTATATACTATATATAAAAACAAGAATATAAAATAAGTCCAGTGCAGCTGTAGAAAATTTCAGGCTCATGGGGAGTAAATTGTATTTTTATAATTATTTAAATAATTTAAAATTTTTTTTACTCCCCATGAGCCTGAAAGTTTCTACTGCTGCTTTTTTTTTATTTTAAAGCTAGAGAGGAAAACAAAGTTAGAAAGAAGTAGAGAGAAATAGAAAGACAGAGAAATAGGAAGAGTAAGAATTAGAAGTAGAGAGAAATTGAAACAGAGAGAGAAACAGAAGCAGTTAGAAACAAAAGCAGAATTAGAGAGAAATAGCAGAGTTAGAGTGAGAAATAGAGAGATACAGAAACAGAGAGAGAAACAAAGAGAAACAGTAGAAACAGAGTAGAGAGAAACTGAAACAGAGTTATAAACAGAGAGAAATGGGGTTACAGTTGAACTACAGAGAAGAAAAGAGAGTTAAAGACAGAAATAGAAATTAGAAAGAAATAGGGAAATAGAGTAAAAGAAATAGAGGTAGAGGGAAAGAGTGGTTGAGGAAAATAGGGAAACAGAGAAGCAGAGAGGTACAGACAGAGTCAGAAATAATGAGAAACAGAAATATAGAGACAGAGTTAGAGAATCAGACAGAAATAAAGTTAGAAATAGACTGAAAAGTAAAATGAGAAGCAAAGCAAGAAATACAGTACACCACACCAAAAATCCACAGGAGCTGAGGGGGGAGGGGGAGAGGGGAGAGGCATCCCTTGGGTTGAGGGAACTGAGAGATTTTCTGGAACATTCTGGTGGAAGAACTGATGGTTCAGTTTGGTCAAAAATGTCTGGTAAGGTGGTGTGGACAGCATGGCCAGAGCATCAGCTCTCTGGTTGCCCTTGGCAATCAGTCCTAGAAGGTCAGTGTTTGACCTCACATGCATAATATGGTATGGCTGCTCTTGGTGGGAGAGGAGATACAGAGACATGCTCTCTGTTTTGAGAGCTGTTGGATTTGAAACCTCCCTTAATAAAGAGTGAGTAGCCCTCTCAGCTACACCAGCAACATAAGCCAAATCTGTGACCAGATTTAGGGGTTCTCTGAATCTCTCAAAAGCTTTGACAACAGCTGCTAATTCAGCAGTCTGCGGGGATCCCTGGACAATTTTGACATCAGACTCCCCCTCCTGAGTATCTGAATTTTTCCAAGTCATAACTGACTTGTGGGATCCATCTGAGCCATCGGTGAAAACAGTCAGAGCTTTGAAAAGGGTTTGACTTTTAAAAGATTTTAGGGCCAAGTGGAAAAACAAATTAAATAGTTTATGTTTAGGTAAATGAATTTAAATTTAGCCTGTAGCTGTGTAGGGCAAACTGAAGGTGCTTGTTGATCTGGACCAAATGGTCCAGCCACCCTAGAGTCAATGGCAAGTAAATGTGTGTAAAGTCACACCCTGCAAGGGTACAGAGGCATTCTCTGGCTTTCATAATGAGCTAAGCCATCAGCTCTTGTGGGGTGGTAATTGTTTTGGTGGGTTGGTGTGACTGGAACACCCACTCTATGATTAGGAGCTGATCCTTTAGAGTAGGGAACCACTGGAAAATGAGTCTGTGAAATTTGGGTGACTTACCCAACACAACAAACTGAACAGGTAGGTTGGGATCAGCACAGTGGGCCTGCTGAGATGATAGGACTTCTGGTACCTTTTGGATTGCTGCCTTGGCCTCCAGTGTGGTGGTTCATGCTGAGTTGAGGTCCTCGCAGCCTCACAGGAGGTTGAAGAGTGGCATGAGGTCCTCAGTTGTCCCCAGGAGCAGGCGGACCCAGTTGACAGAACCACAAAGCTGGTGAAGGTCTTGCAGGGCCCTTGGGTTGTCCTTGATGGTGAGCTGCTGGGGTATGATGTTTCACTCGCTGATCTGGAGTCCAAGGTAGGTCCATGGGCAGGTGCACTGGACCTTCTAAATGGCTATTTCAAAACCTGCTCCTTCCACAGCTTGAATGGTCTTTTTAAGAACTGTGTCTAAGTAGGTGTCTGTCCGAGTGTAAATTAAAATGTCATCTATATAATGCAGGATGATGGCATCTGGGAATTTCTCCCTGAGGGGTGAGAGAATGTGGGCCACAAACATCTGGCAAATGGCAGGTGAATTTTTCATCCTTTATGGGAGAACTTGCCACTGGGCAAGTTCCTCCTCAGAGAGGCCTGTCTATTCAGGGATAGTACAGAGAATGCAAACCTAGGGGCATCTCTGGGTTGGAGAGCGATGTGGAAGAAGCAGTCCTTGATGTCAATGGCTGCTAACTTCTAATCCCTCGGGAGCATCGAGGGTGAGGGCAGGTCAGGCTGGAGGGAATCCATTTCCTCAATAATCTCACTGATTTTATGGAGGTCTTGCAGGAGCCACCATCTGTCTTTGCCAGGCTTTTTGATGACAAAGACAGGGGTGTTCCATGGGCTGTTAGATGGTGTAATGTGGCCCCTGGACAGCTGCTCCTGCATGAGGGACTCGAGCACTTTTAACTTCTGGAAGGGGCCACTGATCCACCCACACCAGCTCATCATTCAAAGTGAAGCTGAAATTTGAAGGGGATAAGCTACTTAAGATGTCCTATCTACGTGACTCATATCCATCCCATTTTGCATCCAGAAAAACTCTCACCAGTCATACTACCACTAATCCCTTTCCCCTCTATTTTAGCAAGGAGAATGGTTTTGTTTGCAGGCTATCAAGGGGAAGTGATCTGCATACTGCCATAGTCAGGCTATTTGCTAGTTCAAGCACAAGCACATCCCTTTCCTGCTTTCCCCTGATTTCTTATCTGACAGTAAGGCATATTATTTGCTGTTGTTAGATTGAACAGGGTATATTTACCTATGAAGAAATATTATAAATTTTTGAATTTTGGGGTTTTGTTGGGGTTTTTTCCCTGTTTCAGGGGAGATCAGCTAGTTTTATTTTGTAATCTGGTGATGAATTCATTGTAGCACTTTTAAGGATGTAAGAAGATTGAGCAAGAACATGTTTTTCCAAAATGTCTTCTTGCCCTTTTCTTCCCAATCTTGGGACCATATTTCATGTAGACAGCACCATTCCTTAGCTGACTGATAAATCTTTATTGTCTCCAGGCCCTCAACACAAGAGTTGTGACTACTTTTGCCTTCCATTAGTGAACAGTAATCCTAATACTGGATATCTATTTGCTTTATATATCTTTACTGATCCTGTCTTTTAAAAAGAGAATCTTTAAAAAGATAGATAGATAGATAGATAGATAGATAGATAGATAGATAGATAGATAGATAGATAGATAGGTAGATAGGTAGATAGAGAATATATATCATCTGTTCCTGGGTCTGCAGTCAGTGGTTAAGGAAGAAATGGTGCCCATCAAAAATTTCATGTGAAATATGTACGAGTCCTCAAGAATTACATGGTGAAACCAAAAGTCAAATAGGTGGTTTGTACTCGGGCTGGGAAGAGGGCCAGGACTGGTTTGGATAGGTAGGTGAATGGTTGTTTATAGGTGTACCCTCACCAAGAGTGGTTTTACATCTTGATACTGTTTATTCTTACTCTGGTAATGTAAACAGCAAAGATGCAACAGGTGCTAAAAGTAGTATTCACGTCACTGCATACTCCTAGGCAACAGTGTGAACCTAATTTTTTTCTGCAGTTTGTAAAGTAGGAACTACAGTCTCATCTTTACAAAGAGCTTCTGTACTAACAAGTCTAAGTTATCAAAGACCCATCCTGTGTTCACAGTAAGACACCATCAGTTCTCAGCTGTTTCATCTAAAGAAATAAAACATTGAAATGTACAAAATTAACATGAAGAGTAGACTCCAGACTCCAGGACATGCACTATTATTTATTGAACTAATACTTAGAGGTTGATCTTTTCAGAATGCTTCTCTGTTCTCTAGCCCCCCCAAATCCACAGCACAGTATGAGGAACTATTATCTTTACTGTAGAGATAAATACTGAAGGCTACATCTTGGGCTAATGTTGAAGGATTGTTCAAAATAAAGTCCTTTTTATCATTCTTCTGCTTGATAATGGATGGTGGAAAATTACTCTCTCCAGCTTTTCCATATAAACTTACAAATGCTTCCCATGAGGTCTTGGATTAGTGTAATTAAATGGTTGCTCTAGATGTAGTGAATGCGAGGCTAGGGATGGGAGAAAACAGAAGGTTTTTGCAGAGATTGTTTCTTTGTCCAGGCTCCAAGAGACATTCCTAAAATGTAGACATTAGTGATGGCTCTATGAACATTACCTGATACTGATGGAAAGCAAAATACTTTGCTTCAAAAATGTATTTGATTAATGTGGTACCATATTGCTTGTCAAAGTAGAAAGGTGGCTTTTGAATTCCTATAAAAATGTCATAGAGAAAATAGCCAATACTAGCTACAGGGCTTCAATATGTATCTTAGAAATGCTGATATTATTATCCCTTGGGAAACACAGCAACAAGAGAATGAACTTGGTAACTGAAACACAGAGGGACTTCTTTTCTTCAGATTTTACTTATTGGTTTTCCAAGTTCATTGTGATGGATGGGAGTATAATATATAAAACAACTGATATATATACTCACATACCATTGAGCATATACCATACTTCAATTTTCGATAGAAATATATTACTTATTATGGATGATATGATTAAGTTTTTTTAAACCCAAGAGCTGCTGGTTGCATATTTAAATGGTAGTTTGTGTCTATCTCAGTTTTTGGTAAATCTCCATTGATGAATAAATCATGTTAGAAAATTTAAATTGTCAGCAGAACTTACAATTCAATGAATATTTGGGAATTTTCCTCAAGAGCTAATAAATTTTGCCTTTATTGTGACAAGGGTCTTGAGGTGCATATGTAAAGAAGTACCATGAGAAGAACTATGATATTTTTATGTCTTTGAGGACAGACCCAGTAATATCTGCTTCAGATAGTTGTATAGCACAAGTATTGACATTTAGGAGTCCTCCTGGACTCCTTGTTTATCTCACTCTTAAGAAGTTTTGCTTGAAGAGAGCATATAGTAGTTAAAAATTAAGTGAGCTTTTTTTCCTGGTTTTGGTTGTTTTTTGTTTTGTTTTTCTTCTTTATTTGGAGGTGAGGATTTCTCATAAATGAAATTTATTCAGGGCATTTTTATGGTGTTTGAAATTCTATTTATATTTTATGGGCTTTTCCCCCCCACAAATATTTTTTACATAGAGGAAGTTTTTAAGATTTTACATGTCATGTGCACACTGATACTCTGTTATCGTTCGTCAAGATCACAAGGCTTTACATCTTTTTGAAGAAAAGCATAAAAACTCCTTTGCAGTAGACAGACTGTATAGGGCATTCATGCAACTTAGTTTTTTCTAGTTTTCTTAGTTTTTCTTAGTTTTCAGCAAGATGCTGAACTCTAGTGCTTGGCATAAGAGCCTTGGGATTGCAGGGGTTTAATCTGTGGTTGCTGGTATATTGCCAATTATACACAGCTAGTGTCATTTGTAAAATGGTCATTTGCTGCTCTGGAAGAGATCTAAGTAGAGGATGTCTTTTGGGAAACTTTAGAGATAAATGTTGCTGGAATGAAGCAGCAATCCCATTTGCTGGAGGACACAGGGACCTGTGTGGATTGCCACTTTTAGAATAAAGAGTGGCACAGATACGCAGCTGTATTTAATTATCCTTTTAATGTTTATAAACCCTGTTTCTACTCTGAAGCTTGGCTATGAGACAGTGTGACTCCAGGGTTTCCATTATTGAAATTTGTTGGTCAGCACCATTACTTTATTTCATATTGGTAAGGAAGTGGAAGCAATTTTTGCATTCTTTATTAGCTGTTTCATGATATGAATGTAGATGAATTTTCCTGTCTAAACCAGAAAGTCATAACAGTATCAAGCAACATGTTGTTCTTCCCAAGGCTAGGCTAGCCAGAATTATGGATCCTTTCTGCCCTTCTAGGTTTGAGTATTTCTGAGGACTGCTTACAGCTGAGAATGAAAGAATCTAACTCAAAAGCAGTAAGATGATTCATTTGAGGGTTTTATTTCTGCAAATTCCTGTATCTACCTTCACTTTGGAAAAAAGTATATTATCAGCTTATGTTGTTTTAAAGCTAGAAAACTGCAATTACTTTTGTGCTTGAGGAATTTCATTAAAATACATCATATTCTCTCTACTGATAGTCCTGTATTATTCAGATGACATTTTAAAATCTGTACCTGGGTACAATCTTCCTTAACATAACTCAAAAAAATGTGTGGTCCACCCTCAATTATTAGCCAAAAAGGTAAGTTTCTGCATTTGTTTTCATCAGTAATTCTAAAAAATCAAGTGACAGAGATGTGTTTGTAAGTTGAGATGTAAATAATTTTCTTAATCAAATTGCACTCTGATCAATGATGGTTTTTTTTCTTTTAAAAAGTCAACCCATTTAAATACTAAAGGTCAGAAAGTTAAATATGTAAGTGCAATCAGCAGGGTATTCAAATTATAAGTGTTGGCCCTGTTGCCAGTCATGATAAAAAATTCTACCAAGTTAAATCTATAAATATATTTTACATTAATACAAAAGAATACAGAAAAGAAAGACAAAACCTGTTGACTAAAAATATAGGGTGGACACAATTTATGGAATAGATGATCCTTTGGGCCCTTCTGCAGCCCCAGTCTAAGAGAGGAGTCCCTCCATTCTTCTTTCACCTTTCAGTGGACACTGCAATCAAGTGATGCAAAGCCTCTCTTTGCTCAGCTGTAACAGACATAGGGAAAAATTAATCTGAATAATCCAGTATAGGTACTGGATAATAATGTATTTTTCCATACTCAAAGCCAAATATAATATAGCCGTTGTTTTTCTTCCCTCTGCCCTTCTGCCTGTAACCATATAGTACTTGATTTCTTTCAGATATATGCATGAAGAATTCATACACAAACTGTTCTTCTCAGAAAAGGGAAAGAAATTGTTAGACATCCATGCTGATATAACTGTGGCAATATATGCTATGGTTTGTGATGTTGAAAACTTCAGGGACAATGCAGATCATTTTTTGTCCCATTCACTCGGCCTTTCTTGCGTAGTCCTATTCTCCATTAGACAGCAATTTTTGTTTGAAAATACTTAGTGCTGAAAGCCTGAGACCACTGGCTTTCACAATCTCCTTGCTCATCTTTCTGTGTTTCCAATGTCTGAATCAGTGGTGAGAAATGAAATTGCACATTGTTTTTTTCAGTCATGATCAAGGATTTTGAAGTTTATATCAGTGACTAAGCTTAATTCCCTAAGGTATCAAAAGAAGAGATGCTGTTGAAGACGAAGGTTAAAATGACCCAATACCCTCCTCTCTCAATATAAAAAATAAAGATAAATAATAGAAATACAGTAATGTTTTCTTACTAATTTAGTAATAGTCTTGTCCTAAATTTAGACAGTGATATTTTCTGGAGTCATGTTTATTATTATTTTCTGTACTGTGAGCTGCCCTGCAAAAAATTCTCCAGGTTCTCAAGGCTAGGTGGAGATGAAGCACTGAAGCTGAGCCAGCTGAACACGAGGCTCCCTTGAGGCAGCACCTGAATGATCTGCTCCTGCCTTTCTGCACCAAACAGGCCCCACTGCCCAGATTTCACAGTGCTGGGAAAGCATAACCATGATGATTGTGTTGCTCTTGAGAGTTCAGATGGCAAAAGCCTTGATTGTCAAAGGCAAAACCCTCTCTCTTGGTCAGCAATGCAGGGGAGCTTCCTGCGTTGCTTTCCCACTTCGTTATCTGCAAATACTCAGAGATCTAAAAGTAAAAATAAGAATGGGTTTTAGTTATTAAACCAGGACATCAACAGTAAAAGACTATTTTCTTTGCAAGGTTGAACCTGTCTCTTTATGAAGTAAGAAATCATTGAATTAAGTTTCTCAGTGGTCTCTTGGTTTGTGATTCTGATTAATGAGATATACTTTCTTGCAGCTACCTCTTCTTCCACTAGGTATGCTTTTGAATTTTGAAAAAGACAGAGCATTTTGAATTTTGCTTTTCTTTTGCAGTACTGCTATCATATCTTTTTCCCATCAGATCAAGGATTACATGGCTCATTGCATCTATGGATAGCAAAAGTATGATTTATAATTCCTGTGAAATTTTCTATAGGTTAGAACCAGCATTGAAAATGTTTTCTGTAAGGAATTGTTTAAAATAAGTGATTTTCTCTGAAAGGTAACCTTAGCATTGCCCTGGCCTTTATGACTTTGACTTGGAAATTAGTATTGCAGAGTTCAGAGAGCATGCATTTTTCAAAAATATTTTTGTAAAGTGCTGTGACAGCCTCAGCAACTGCTATTTTTGAACCATTTCATTTAAAATTAATCACTTGCAGAATTTCCAGCAAGTACATTTCACAGAAAACATGACTGAGTCTTTTTCATTTGTATGTGAATATAGATATGTTTTTGCCTATTTCTTTGAAGAAGATTAAAGTCTGTCTTTTTTTGGACTTGAGTAAGATCTTGTGAATTTTATTGCCTTTATCGGGATAAGTGCTGGCATTTAAGTATCTCATTCTTGGCTTTCAGGCTCTATGAGCAAAAAAACCCCCTTTTTCAAGTGTTTTCTTCTCTTGCTAGCTTTAAGATATTATTAAAAATTATTGCTTTGCCTTATCCAGTTTAATTTGCTTTAGAAATTGGCATGACAACTGAAGGTTTTTCTGAGATTTCAAAATTCAATTGGCAATTTGACTGAAGTCTTCTGCACCTTGCAGATCTAATAGCCAACATGCCTTTTTTTTGCTGCTTGCTGGAAGTGAGGCGGGGAGACCTAGAGAACTTGAGAATCTGCTTTAACAATGTTATAGGTGGGTCTATAACGTCACACATGTATACTGCTTACAGTATACAAAAACTGAGTGTTTGACACAGAAAACATTTTCTATTTTAGATTGCTGACATTTTCCTTTTCAGGTGAATCCAGTGCCAAGGTAGTGGCTTCTGTGAAATTTATATCTTCTTACTAGCTTGTCTTTTTGTTAGATTTCTGGTGATAAGACAGAATCAGGTTTGAAAGTTAAAGATTTTTCGTCCTATAAGTATTAGTTCTTGTTTACAAATAATGAAGTTTATAGTCTTGGATCATAATTCCTATAGATGTGAAGTGTTGTGTATGAAAAATCTCCTGACTTATTGGTCAGTTTTTTCCAAAGCTACACTCACAGGAAGTATTATTTTCCTGTTTTCACCTGTTCTGCTGCCTTGTTTTTTTTTTTTTCCTCCTGAGATAAGAAGTTAGAGTAATGGTTTTGCTTTTAGAAACACATCTGCATAAGTTATAAACCTTAAAAAAGGGCTCAGGAATAATTAAGGGAAACAATATTGTTGATTAGACACTAAAACTGGTAGCTAAAAAGACACCCAACAAGCTCTACAAGTTAATACCTTTGTTATTTTAGGACTAGAGTTGACCCCAAGGTCTCCCAAAGAAATATTAACTGATACATTTCTCGCTTGCCATATGACAAATTACTTGCAAGTTTGTTTTACTTGAATAGCCTTCACACTAGAAGGAGAATGTTGATGTTGATATTTATTCCTCTGTCTTGAAAGTCCGACCTCTGAAATCATCAGTGTGTTCAAATGCAATAGCTGTCTTAAACTTCTGTCCAGGCCTTCATGTGCCAGGGCAATGGCTTCAGGGTAGAGCATCAATGAACTGTCATAATCAGATGGTGCCATTTTCAAGAATGTCGATTTCCCACTATTATGTATAATAAGCCAAAAGACGCTGGAATATATGGAGGTGTAATTTCTGATGTGTAGACCGTGTGTACTCAAATGAGAGGCCAGGAGCTGAGGACTGAGGAATACAGCATGTCACTGTAAGAAGGTTTCCAAAAGAGGCAAAAAGGAAAAAAAGTGTTTGAAGGCGAGATGAAAAGAATAGAAAATTTCTTCCCATATGATACCTGAGAGATTTGAAAACAGGCAAAGTTAAAAATCAGTATTCAAAATGTCATTTTGTTTTTTCTAATTCTTGATTTGATCTTTGAAGATTTAGGAAAATATTTAGGGCTGACTAACTTCTCTAGTCAGCTGACAGAAAAATGTAGCTGTGCTTGGAACTGTGTCATTGAGGTTTATGAAATTCATCTTATATTAAACTAAAATTCTCCTGTCAGTGTCAACCTTGTAAATTTCATATATATAAAAAAAGGATTAAAATTTTACCTATAAAAAAATATATTTTTGGGGTAGGAATAGCTGTCTGAAACATTTGTATACCTCCAACAGCATGCAAAGGTAAATTGCCTCATTTAAGGAATAAAGCCATGTAAATGTTATGAAAAACTCTACCACTGCAGTTTAAAATCTCTTAAAATTTAGACGTTTAACATAGTAATAAAAAATGCTTCTTCTGGACATGGTTGTTAAGTCTTTAGAGATTTTTCACTGCTATGTAATCATTTCTGTAATGCATACACACAGGGAAAGCTATGATATAATCAATGTGGCTTTGTAAAATACATGATAAAGCTACTCACTAAGTGTAGGAAAATGAAAACTAGAAGGAGAAGTAAATTTCCTTTCTTTTCTGAAATGCCTTTTAAAAATATTGTTTTCATTCCCTTAAGAAAAGCAGGGGAAATTATGCAGTATGTAAAGTACAGGAAGAAATCTGAATCTAAGGAGTGACAGGGGAAATATATTCCACATTCTAATGTTATATATTATAGAATGTTCAAGAGATTTTATTGTTTTGATTTGTTTTATATTTGTGTAAGTTGTATAGATTTTTATTGTTGTTTTCAATTTAAGGTTTATAAAAGAGTTTTGTTGTTATGCTTGGTGGGAAATGGATGAGCAACTTAAATATTGGTTCTATAAGGAAATATGGGATGTCTCTCTCTATTACATTGCTTGTCTGAACTGGGGGTATCATGAAACATGAAGAAAATGTGTGTAACGTCCCTCAGTGTTTTGCCCATTTTCCCTCTCAGCCAGTTTGGTTATTTCAAGTTGCTCAAATGATGAATGTGGTTTGGATTTTTTGTCTGCAGCAATGCTTCATAATTTATTTTGCAAATCATGTTCACAGTGGGTGAAGTTCAACTGTAGCTTTCTCTCTGAAAAACAAGGCTGACTTCAGCTTGTGGCAGAAAGTGCAAAGGGTGATAGAAGTGCAATTGATAGAAGTGCGTTCTAGATAAAGGAGCAGATGGGTTAGGAATTGGGAGGTGAGGTTGGAAGGGTACTCAGTGTGAAAGGCAGGAAGAAATCTGGTATAAAAGGTGCTAGGAGGCAAGCGATAGCATGGGTCTTTAAAATAAGACAGGAAATTAAGTAAAAATACAAGGATATGCAATAAATGAAGGGATAGAGAGCAAGGGAAACTAAAGTGGTAAGGAAAGCACTTTAGCATCGAGGGGAAAATGAATTTTGTCAAGTACTTAGCCATGAGGTGGAATTTGATACACTGATAGTCCAGTGTATCAAATATGAATATGCCTGAATATGCCTCTGCTGGTAAACTAATTTTTAAGTGGGGTGGGAGGGGGTAGACTTAGATTAATAAAGTGTTTGTCTATGTACATTTTGTGGTAGTATAATTTTTAAAATGCAGCCTACTATTGCACACTTAATGCACTTCTATTACCTTTTATAAAAATCTTACCCTAAATAAAGAAGTTCTATATTTCACTGCTAAAACAAAGCTAAAAAAAGAAACTAAACCAAAATAGAATGCCCAGTGGTTTTCTTTCCAGAGAGACTGAGCAAAAAATGTAGATCTCTTCTATGGAAGAGCAATATGAATTGCCTCAGGGATCTGAAGAATAGTGAGAAAAAACTTACTAATCTATACATGCCTTTTCTTTTGTCCCTAGGTTCAGATATCGTTCAATGGTTAACAAAGAACTTATCAATAGAAGACCCAGGTAATTTCTCTTGTTTTCTCACCTTCAAATTCTAGATTGTTTTTAAAAAATTATTGGACCTGATTTTATTTTGTGCTGCAGTGAGTATGAGGAGGCAAGGTTTGACCAGTACAGTTTCAATAGCAAAAGAAACATAAAATCTTGGAAACCTTTACTAACAAGCTGAATATTTTGATTATCCATTTTATTGCAGCAGGTACTAGGAAACAACATGAGAATGATAATGATAGTTCTTTGGTAGCAAATGTGTTTGCGTCCATGAGGAATTTACTCATATCTTACATTTGGACACTTCTGTGGTGTCTTAAATGGAAAATGAAATGCAAATAAAATCAGTGAAATGAGGAAATGAGGAAGAACAGTTCATTGCTTGATCAGCTGTGTTGGGACATGGAAGTAAGGGTTTGGTTCTAAACACTGCCATTGATTTCTTGTGTGCTCAGCAGGAAACAGCTTGGTTATTATATTTAGCTGTTATTTATTTCCTGGATTTATAGGAATCTAGTTACCTGATCAGAAATTTTCCATAAAGGAATTATTTCTAGTAGAAAGTGCTGAATTGTAGAAACAAACTGTTATATGGAAGTTCTCGTTTTCTTTTGGTTGGAGGAAAGATAATCTTCCTTCTTTAAAAAGTGATCAAAAATACTTTTTTCCCTTGCTTTTCTCAGGATTTCTTTTTAATGTTTTTGGGGGTCATTATTGTCTTTATTTTTAAAATGTGTTTTTCTGTCAAATCAGAAATCAAAGTATGGTCATTGCAAAAATCAAGTTGCTGTATTTAAAAGTGCAACTTCAATAACAAAGAACTATCAACACATAAATTGATATTTGGAAGTAGTCAGTTCACAACATATTGACATATTACATGAAAGAGATCACTACATTTTTATCTTTGACCAGCGTCGTATGCTTGCTTCCTGCAGATAATGTGGAGGTTTCAAAAGACCTAAGTGTAATATTGCATTTCTCAGTTGTCAGCTACAAAACACTCACCTATTTGTATTTACCAGAGTCTGAAAGGTTGTTAGGCTATGTTTATTTGATGTGGAAGCTTAACTTATTTGTCAAATCAGAACTGCAATACTGGAATAGGCTGTCATTCAGATTACCTGCTTGCTGCAAAATTTGGAATAGAAAAAGCTTCTACTAAACAGAAAACGTCTCCTTGGTTCATTATGTTTGTATACAATTAAAATTAAACAAATGCACAAACTACTAATATATGTAACCAAAACACCACAGTAATGTAACTGAAGCTGGTTTTATCCTCTTAGTTTACATGGATGGAAAAAAAAACAATAAAAAATGATAAAAATGTCTTATGTATTTTGGTACTTGTCCAAAGTCAGCTATCTGGAGCTGGTTAAATTCAGATTTTCAGAAAACAAATAATCCTAAATGCTTCCTTTGGGTAATGCTCAGAATTGCCAGATGACACCAAACTTGACAGATGGTGAGCATGAACTTCTCATGTGACAGAACTTCTGCAAATGTTCTATTTTTTCAAAATCCGTAAGTGTCTGGCTTTTCAGTTCTGGACAAGTCAATCTAGAACCTCGTGTGGAGAAGCCCAACATTTCTGCAATCTCTTGTCACTGTAATTTGTATTTCCAGTGTCTTCTGATCACTTTTAACCTGTGTGTCAGGGATTAACCTAGTTGTCTTTTAAAACTATTGTAGGGTCTTGTCACTTCCTACACTAGTGAAGCTATGCAGTCTTGTGATGCAGAAGTAAACAATGCCTTAGTTTGCACTGAAAATTGCCATCTCTATCTAAATCTGATGTCAGCCACATACCTGGAAGAACAAGATAAAGTAGACCTTGGAGTGCATCTTTTAAGAGTATATTCTACTCTGTAGAGAAAAATGTAAGAACTATTTGCACACCTCATCTACAAGTGCTGTGCAGCTACTCATGCAAGCAAGGCAGGTAAATTGTGATTTAAGGGTTAAGTAGAGAGGTCCACAGAAGGGACCTCAGTTTAGAAGGGACCTCAGAATATCATGCGGTCCAAACTTAAATAGAGAGGCAAGCCTGGGTGTAATTACCGAGAACTCTCCCCTGTCTCATCCTGAGCTCTGTCTCTGATGGGAACTCCACCACATCCAGTGATTATTTGTTCTTACTGTAAAAAATCTGAATAGATGAAACCTCTCTACATGCAACTTGTACTCATTGCCCCTTATCCTCTCAGTGTGGATCCCTGTGAAGAGAATTTCTGTCCTCTAAGTACTGGAAAAATGTGATGAGGTCCCCCCTGAGTCTTCTGTTTTCCAGGGTGAAAACATCTAACTCTTTCAGTCAACTTGTTCTTTAATAAAATATAGACCTAGTAAGAAGAAAATGATGCTACCACACTTTATATATAAAAAAATAATATTTTGAAATGCAGTTTTTTTCCCTTGGTTTTGCATAGGGAATCCAACTCCAATACCGTTTAAGTGGGAATGAAGTAGGCAGCTTTATGGATGGTGGGAGAACATAAGGCAGAAGAAGGCCTGACAGCAGCATTTGCATCAGTGTGTTAACAAGTATAAAGTTTTCCCCTGGAAACAGTAACTTACAGTACATTGTAGTAACATGTTGGAACTTGCAAACTGCCAGTCAATGAAACCATACAAATTTTTAATAAATGGAAAATATTATTCAGTGGAATATTTGAAAGATTTTGGCTTGCTGCAGTAGATCTCCATCAAGAAAATAATCTGGAAATGATAGGTGGATTCTGCTAATTTGTACCAGATTTGAAGTTATTTCAGTGGAGCAGAGCTTGTGCCCAGAATAACTGTGCACAGTGCAATGTACAGTTGCTGTTACATTGTTTGCTATTCAATATGTATTTTAAAAATGTTTGTGTTTCAGCCTACAACTCATCTGTAAAATTTTAAGGAACAGAAATTGTCCAAGTTATTTTTAATGGGGAAGTTTTATTCAGGCATAAATACAAGCATGATCTCAACCTGAAATGAAGCAATTAACTGAGTTTACAGAATTGTTAGGGCTTGTGGTTTGGCACTTAGACATGTGTTGTTGAATTGACCATTACAGGGTAAGTGCTGACTCTTCACTGATGTTACCAATTACTTATAATGTGGAAAATCTACTCTGTTTTTCTACATTGTGTTTTTCTTTTTTGAAGTGATCATTAATGACATTAAATGCACCAGTCTGGACACATCAGATACTGAAGTTCTTTTAATCATCAGTGGGAAGAATAGAACACAAAAGGTAGATGAGCTGATTTAAAGGTATCAGCTCATATTACCAAGAGTACTTGGTTCCTGCACTTGGTTCCTGCATGGATTTCTTTGATGCCCTTTCAGCAAACAGTTGATTTCTCTATTCCCTAACATTCAACATCCTAATAGTAAATCATGCTATTGTCTCCTAATGGAGAAAGAGTATATGAGTTTTCCAGTCTTTTCACAAGGAAATGGTGTTCACAAACACTCATTTAACCTTCAAGTCATCCCATGAATAGTTTTCATCTAGATGTCTCAGAAAATGCCATTAAGTGTAGATAATATATTTAGACATAATCCTTGTGTTCCTTTAAATACCTTTATTCCTGAGTGTTGCTTATTTAATTTTCTCACAGCTGCAAACCAGCTGAATTTGGCCACAGGCACTTCTTTATCGAATGGTTGCTCCAGCAGAGCCACTGCAGCTGCTCTAGCGTGCTCAACCTCTGCATTCACATTGCTTTGCTCCAGCTTGTTTAGGCAGTCCGTTAAAGTAGTTTGATGCTACTTTGGACATCAGAAATTGCGCTGAATTAAAAAATATGTATGACTAAATCTAAGTTTTATAGTTATGAAAAAAGGCTACCTTGATATTTACGCCTCCTGTGATTTATCAGTTTTGGTTCTAACCATTTAGAGCCTGCTCACATAACTGGTGTAACTAATTTGTAACTAGATGCCCATCAGCATGCATGTGAACTGTGGTCTCTGATACAGTGCAATGAAAAGAGAGGGCTCAGCAGCATAATATCATGTTTCTCCCAGTTTTCCCTGTTTAGTAAAGTCTCTCTCCAGCAGCTGGTGTATTAATAATGACCTTGAGAATACACAGTTCTTGCTTGAAAGAGTGAGAAGAAAAATGTTAGGGTTTTTATTTGAGTTTATGAAAATTTACTTGAAAAAATGTTGCTGAAAAATTACTGAAAAATTGTTCAGTTCTCAGTTTTGTCCTTTCCCCAGTTATATGCTGAAAGGTAGCAGCAAAGAGCAGGAGCCAGACAAGATGTTCCAAACTATTGCCATTTGGGAAACAGTGCCAGAGAGCTGCAAGCCAAGGAGAGGTACTTCCACAGATTGCTAAGAGAGAAAAGTGTCTCTTATGAGAAGGAATAAAGAAAGGAATGGAAAGGTCATGCTTATCTTTGCAGCCTTTGCATTAATCAAAATCTGTGGAAGTGGAGCAAGAGTAGAATGCTCCCCTTTTATTATCTTGACTTTAAAAAACCACAGACAAAACCCCAATAAAAAATTTATACTGACTGCACACGTACTATTCCTCTCATGCTAGGAACCCAGGGACAGCAGACACTCATTTCTCATATGCCTGAGAGAAATTCAGGCACATTGTTTGATAGGAAACCTCATGAATTCATCAGTTCTAGTGTAATTAACTTCCCAGCTTTCTTCTACTGGGTGAATTTGATCTAAGCTTGTTCGATCATGTAACATTTCAATGGAATAATGACTTTAATCTCAGGCAAACAAAAAGAAAATAAAATTCTGTTTGAGAATGGAAAATATCAGAATTTACAGACACTGCTTTAGTACTAAGAGTATTAACATTGTGATGCTCATGCAAAAAATGTACGGGTCAGGTTTCCTATGATTACAAGCAGCATAGGGGGTCCTTATCTGTGTGTGGCAATCAGTGAGCTTCTAGCCACTCTTGAGGTTCCAGGAGTGAATAGTGAATGTTCATGTGAACATCACAGGTGTTTTATTTTCCCAAAGCCTTTAGGGAGATTTTGTAAATGGTGAAGAGAAGTGTTCTTTCTGCAATTAATTTGTGACAGGATATATGAGATTTAATGGATTTCATGTTTTTTTCCTCTGAAATGTCTTCCAGATTTGTGTAATCTATTACCCTCTGTAGACCGCATGTGTTAGGAGTGTTTCCCAAGAGCACACAGACCTCCATGGCCACCTGGAGGGAGCTGTTTTTCTACAAATGTGCCCATACTGTTTGAACAGTCTCATTTCCATGTAATTGGACTTGAAAGTGATTAATATGTTTCTAATTTGGCCATTTTATTTTGTCACTTGTAGGTAGGTGGTAGGCTACATCAGCACACATTTTCAATTTTCTTTGATGGAGCAGTCATTTCTTCTGACCTTTTTGGTAGTGTGGCATCTGGTTAAAAAAGATCAGTTTTTTTACGCTTAATGGGAAACATACAAAGTTTGTGACTTTATTGACTGTATTGATGCGAAGTGTGGTCAGTATCAGTATTATGGTGCAGAATATGTTACTATGGTGTTGGTTACAAAGTGCTTCCTTCACATAGCCAAATAG
>VWYI01024343.1:3920-68167 GCA_013399455.1 Anthoscopus minutus | reverse complement strand
ACGTCCAGAGGAGGCAACGAGGCTGGTGAAGGGCTGAGAGCACAAACCCTGTGAGGAACAGGTGAGGGAGCTGGGGCTGTTTAGCCTGGAGAAAAGGAGGCTCAGAGGTGACCTCACCACAATCTACAACTCCCTGAAAGGTGGTTGTACTTAGGTGGGGCTTGGTCTTTTTCTCCAGGTGACTACTGACAGAACGAGAGGACTCACTCTTAAGATGCATGAAGGGAAATATAGGTTGGATATTAGGAAAAATATTTTTACCAAAAGAGTGATAAAGTACTGGATTTGTCTGCACAGGGAGGTNTGACAGAATGAGAGGACTCACTCTTAAGATGCATGAAGGGAAATATAGGTTGGATATTAGGAAAAATATTTTTACCAAAAGAGTGATAAAGTACTGGATTTGTCTGCACAGGGAGATTGGTGGAGTCACCATCCCTGGATGTGTTTACAATAGATTGGATGTAGCACTCGGTGCCATGGTTCAGTTGAGGTGTTAGGGCATGGATTGGACTCGGTGATCTTGAAGGTCTCTTCCAACCTTGTGATTCTGTGATCTTGTGATTCTGTTATTCCCAACCAGTTTATCCTTGTTTGTGAAAATCAGATCCTGCAGAGCATCTCCTCTCTTCACCTCCTCTGTCACCTGTATCAGAAATGTTATTATTATTGTTGTTGTTGTTGTTATTATTATTATCATTATTATTATTACTTTATTTTTATTATTATAATTAAATTTTGTTGTCCTTCAATGCACTCTAGAGACCTCCTGGATTGATTTTGTCTAGCTGTATCCAGCACCCCAGCTGTGTGAGCATGATTTGCCTCTTAATCAGGATTTCAAAAATCGAGCCCCATCTGCTGAAGAATTCAAAGGTAAGATTTTTCCCTTTTTAAATTTATTTTTACTAACAATTGGCAACACACAGAAAGTCCATTTCTCAGTACCATTGCAAAGCACATGTGTTATGTTCAAATATATCCTATGCTACTGTTAGTTTTATAACAAAGAAATGTTCCTATCAAAAGGTGCTTATCATCAAAATTAAATAGAAATGATAAATGGCTTGCTAATATTTTTCTGTGAGCCAGTTTTTAAATGGGTCACGTTGTTCTTTTCTTTGCTAGCAACCTAAAATAGAAGTTATTATATCAACAGTGGTTTGCACATAATAAAACACTATCTGAAATTTAGTTCAGTAATGTTTTCACTTGAAAATCAAGGCTAAAGTAATATTGTTATTGTAAATTATAATAGTTTACTCTTTATTTTTCTATTTAAAAGCTATATTCTTGATAGTAAAAATTGCAGTCAGAGTTCTGAACAGAGAAAATGATCTTTTGGCAATAAGAAAAACAAATATTCGTATTGAGAGTACAACATTATTGAGACTTATTTTCCCTTCATGGACCAAATTCTCTGCTGGCATATTTGATGCAATTGCACTGGTGAGACTGGGTCTTCACCAATTTTTGTTACAGAGAACACAGGACATTTTTCATTATTGTTATAATTTTGTAAAAATAAGGATAAAATTGAAATAGAAGCATTGACATCATTTTGTTTCACAGATCCTGGATTTGAGACCATCAAACTGTGGTCCATTTCTCCCTGGAGTATCATGCAGATGTGCAGCTCCACAGCTGCAGCTCTTCAGCACCAGGGGAAGTATGAGCTATCCACAGGCACCAGTAAAAACACAGGCCCTTGCAGGCCACACAAGGTACACAGAGCCATCCAAGAGTCACCAGCACCTCCAGGGAAGAGGTTTTATATGTTCCCTGTGGAACACTGAGAAAATGGAAATTCAGATGTGCACAGGGTACAAGCTGTTTGGCCCAGGTCAGATTTGTGCATCACATCAGTGCTGGTGAGGATTGTGCTCAGGCAATGCCACGTGAGGCTGTAGAGAATTCCTTCTCAGAGAATGGATTTCCTCAGTACTGTGTAAGCAGCTTCTGCTCCCACCCAGCCCTCAGTTCAGGATTAAAGGGCAACTCAGGGCTCTGCTTCAGTGGCTGAAGTTAAAGTAAGGCTAAAATGGTCAAAGCCATTTGCAACAATGAAAAGAGTAATGAGGGAAATTAAAGAGGTCTTTCCACCACCTGCTGATGAGAGGGGAAGGAGAAAACAGACTCAAGTACAGGGTCCTGACTATTCCTGGCACCATGTGTTAGACTCTTTTGGGTATTCTTCAGAGAGGTTAACTTCACTTGCACTGAGATCAATGAAAACCTGCGCATTCAATCTGTTTCTCATAAAAAAATAACTCTGAGTCTCTCCAGTGTGCAAGTCAGAACTGTCTGAAAGTCACAGGGAAATGAAGGGCTGAGAGGCTAAGAATTTTGTGCTTCTTTTTCTTTTTATACACTTTTTATTCCCACAGATCCTGTGGGAAGCACAGGACTTCAGCACAGGGACAGCTGAAAAGATTCAGGGCTGTTAAAATAGTAGCTTGTTTAAATCCCAAGGTAAACTAGTTGTGCTAAATTAATCTATGAACCCTCACATCAGATCTAGAGCCTCTGAGCAGTACAGATATTTTGAGATGATCTAATTGTGGTTGAAGAGAAGGGAGAGTGTGGGCACAAGTAAAGCCATGCTGTGTGCCATAGTGAGGTTAGCACACAGCACAGTCCAAAAAGCTGACATGGGCAACACAGCCAGAACACCAGGGAGAAAAGATATCTAGGCACTTCTAAAAACTAGTTGCTGGAATAATCACAGAATAGCAGATTTGAAATGCTTGCTAGGAAACTGAGGAAGATGTGTAAAGAAGAACAGATGTTTTGGAAGTGGTGGTAGCATTAGAAAGAACAGGGAAGGGTACTATTGCCAACTAATAGATTAATAGACAGGAATTATCTCATGTGGGAGTTTTTCCAGCTCTTAAACAGGAATCAGAGACAACCTGGGGAGCTTTGTTTTCTAAAGTCAGGCAGGACCAGTAAAAAGCAGTGCCTCTCACCAGAGTGAATTAGAGGATACAAGTAGTGCCATCTTTAACATATGTTAGGAAGCAGGGGACAGGATTTGACATGTGAAGGCTGCACCATGCAGCAGAAGAAGATGAGCATCTGGGGAATACCAAGGTCCATCAGGACAATGCTCTTTTGTGAGTCTGGCATTGTCAGATGCTGTAGGGTAGGAGCACTACATCCATCCCCACTTACACCTACCCTAACATGGCACCATGAAACGCTGAAAACCATCCAGGTATTGCCAATCACTAACACCTAACAAGAAGGTGGCTGTCAAAACTTCTAATGTACTGCTGGGAAATGTGGAATTTGTGGTATATTGCTATATCCACCCTCACTGGGTGCATGACATTTAAACACTGAAATGGAAGTTTTTCGGAAATTCTGGACAACACTTTTGTTTTTACCCCTCTGCACAAATGGTGGAAAACATTTTTTTTAAAAAGCTACACTGTAGGCAGAAAACAAAATAACGATTTTGCAGTTTCTGACTCCTTCAAGATGTGATTCATCATTACATTGTCACAGGTCAACCTCTGCCATAGAAAACTCTAGATTATCTTCAGCTGCATTTCCTAAACCATTAATAGGATAGACAAGGCTAAGATAACAATGCACAATTTATTTTCCAAAAGCAGCTGACAGGAGGAAATGGATACCAAATGAATTAACTCATTAGAACAGTACGGCACATTTGGAAATTCAAAACAGACTGCCTGAAATGATTTAAATCTGTCACGAGGTTAATGTCAGTCCTTTGCTTAGGCGTGTCAGTGTTGTAAACTAGTGATCCAGTTTTAGAAAGGTTGATGTGTGCACGCCCTGGGACTTGCGCCTTAGGGTGGCCTGGACTTAATTAATTACATGGCTTGAACACCAGCTATTGTAGCCCCCACAGGTTGCATAGTATGTGTAAGGGTTATATTCACATGCATGGACACACAAAAATACACACAGACATACCAACACTTTCTAATATAAACAAAAAATATTTGTTAGCTTGTTGAGAATCGTTATTAAAAATAGCAGGCATCTTACAGGCTGTAAACACATTCTGTTTTTAAGGACCTGCATCTATATCCAGAGCAAAAACTTGGCAGCTGTCTCAAGGGAGCAAAGTTTCTTTCATGCCTGATTTATAACCAGCTGAGAATTTCTCAGAAATTGGATTTTAGCATTTGTCAGCCACAAGTTGTCAACCAAGCCTATTTTCTACTGGTAAGCTCCCACCTGTGTCTCTTTCATAGTTACAGCAGTATATTTTTAGAAAATTGTGGACTTCTATCCAGCATACCAGACTCCATTGCAGCACTGGTAAGGTACTATCTACATTTATAGCTGTTATTAATACGGTATTTAAGAGCTTTAGTTGCTTTTTTTCCTTCACAGGGTAATGAGCCATAATTAAAGGAGTCAGGGGCTGTATTACAGAAACATTTGCCACCCCATGTGTAGCACAAAGATTACTTTGCAAAGAGAGAACTGGCAGCCAAAGCAGTTGAGAATATTTCTTCATATATTCATGGCAATAGCACAATGGCACTTGTCATTAAAAGAACATTCTAATACAATAACTTGTTCAATCACTGAATCTGAAAATGGCTTAAATTTGATTAGTGTGCAGATAATGGGGACTAGACAACAGCATAGAAATGGTCTTGTTGATTTATATCTGAAGAGTGCATCGACATGATCTACAAGCAGCAGCTGTAAAGAGCTCTTTGCTTTCCTTTCTGTGCAGAAATCACTTGGAACAAGGGTCATCCCAAAACAAAAGCAATTCAAGCAGCCTATCTGAGAGGAAGATGAGGAAGGAAGGAGACTTATTTCATCTTCTGCAGTGTAGGTTGTTTTTACATCATCCCAGATTATGCAATATACCATGGGAGGGACTGTGAAGCATGAGTTCATCGAGAAAAGGCACTTTCATCAGTGCTGCTGCAGTGTGTGCTCTCAGATGTCTGAGGTGTAAAGGTCACACAGCCACAGACTTCACAGCACCTGGCCCGTCTATACCCACCCCTGATTATCCAGAGTTATGAGGAAGGGAGGTTAAATGCTTTCAGATGAGGTGTGTGTTTATCCTGGTGGCATACAAAGAAGAATCCCGTTAAATTAAGTACCTCCCTTCTTGAGAATGACAATTACTGTGAAGCACAGATTAAAGTAAGATTACATGAATTTTGTGATCTGATTTGATTTGTCAGTGATGTTTTACAAACGCTATATAATGTCAATGATAAAGAGAGCACATGAGGATTTACGATGTGTAATGACGTGAAATGTCTTTGGTGCTCAAACCCTCTCTCATTTGTTTACATGTAAGCCATAAACTGGTTTGGCATAAAGCAAAAGATGTTTTTCTCATCTCTAAAAAAATAAAAGGGTCAGCTGTACTGGAATGAGGTAGAAGTACGAAGGTAAGAGCAGGATAACTTCAGGGGATTACTTCATATGGTCACAATCCTTCTTTTTCTTGAGTATCTGGATTTAGTATGATTTTCCAATAATCTTCAGAGAAATGTTGAAAGTCTATTTTTTAAATTGTATAGGTCTTTGTCGTTTAATTGAATTACCCATTTCCATGTGCACACATGCACACACCCTCAACCCCTTCCATTATGCACCAAAAGGCTTTAGTGGCCCCAAGCCACAGCACTCCAGAAATCAAACATTTTGGTATTTTATGGAAGCTGTCTTACAAATTCTTGCTGAACAGATGTGTGATTCCAATTCCTGCAACCTGCCAGCTCTGTGAATTTGAAGTCCAATCATATATGCTCCTCTTCTTTTGTTATGTTCTGGCTTAAAACAGCTCTCTGAGATCAACTTCATCCATGCAATTGTCCCAAAGAGAGTTGCTAGATTTAGCTGACAGATGCAAAAAATCTCATGTTGTCACAGAATTCCCCAGTGTCTACTCAGCGCCAGATGTCAAAGAATGCAAATCTACAGCTGGGTCTGGTGTTCATTTGTACTCCTAATTCCCTCCCTCCCAGCTGTTGTTTTCCACTTCCATGTACATAGAGTTGAATTTTCAGAAGCAGGAGATAGACACTTATGACTCTCAATATTGATATGAATATACATGTTTCTTTATTTACCTGGAAAACATCTTATTGAGTTGAATAATAGTGTACTTGTGAGGGTATATTTGAGTATGCTTACCCATCACTATTGAAAACAACCTTAATCATCTTATCAATACAATCTCTTCTCAGTAAGTTCTCTGGAATTGGAGTTGTCCTTCCAAGTAGCTGTTTAGAGGTACAGAATAGGATGTTCATCCTTTCTTAGGCCTCCTGGGCACCATGGAAATAATAAGCATGACCACAGTAATCCAAAACAAAAGACTTATATTCATGAGGAACTACAGAACAGTGTTTATTCAGTCATCTGGGGGGCCTTTTGCTGGCTATCCTTTGTGTCCCTCAGGAAAGGAAGTTCTAGCCTGGGACTGCAATGACTGGTTTTAAATTTTGCTCTGTAGATATTACCAGCCTGCACAGATTTTGAAATATTGTCAGATAATAATATGTCTACAAGAGCTGAATTGATTTCTCCTTTTGTTTTCCTACCTAAACTGGGGGAAAATTTGAAATAACAGGTAAGGGTGACTACAGTAGTCTACATTTGTTTTCCTAAGCTTCCTGCAATTGAATTCAGAGGTTCAGAATTTCTAAGGTTCACCTGCAGTGACCTCTAGTGTAGTTTAGATTTCCTTTTCTTAAATGAAGATAGCAGGCATATGGAGACCTTCTCTTTTTACTTATTTGTGTGATGATCTTTGACTCACTGAGTTCTCTGTTGTACAGATGTTAATCATAATCTAAGAAATTACTTGGTTTATTATATTTCTGATTTTTAGCCAGCCAAAAAAGTTGGTTTCATCTAGGGCTAAAGACACATTACTGTGTTTAAAAAGGATGAGTCATGAATTATGGGGAAAGTATGCAAAACACAGATTCAAATTTAAATTAAAAATCCAAATTAGACAATCGCGTGTAAATCCCTGTTTTTAAGGAAAGCATAGCATGCCCTTTACCATTGCAACATGCCTTTTAACAGACTGCAGTAGTTTTCCAGAACATTCACCTTTCTGCACTGTTTCTATTGCCCTCAGCTGGTTGGGGATATTGTTGTCTTGGTTTAACCCTGCTACATGTTCCAGTGTCTGCACCAAATGCAATTTGAAAACAGCGCTTTCTCCCCACTGAGACCTGAGGTGGCAAACCCTTGCTATGACCAGCAGTGCTGAACAGATTTCTCATCCAGCACCAGCAAATAGCAGAGACTCGCCTCACTGCAGCTACCACACACTTCAAGTCTTGACCTGGCTTGCATGCTGCTACCCCAGCTCTTTCTACATCCCTGCTACCTGATCTCTGCTCCAAGATCTCACCCTCAGGCAGGCAGAGCCAGGTCAGGTACCTGCCTCTGCTATGTGAATACTCATAAATCTTCACATTGCCAAAAAGATTGAATCAAACAGATCTGACTACAAAATACTGAAAAGTTGTCTCCTGAAGTTGCCTAAGCTGATGCCTGAGTCCTGTAGTTGTCATGAAATGTTTTAACATAACTTGAGTGATAGTTATCAAACACAGAAGTGAAACACAGATGTAGAGAGTCCCCAGGTATTTCTGTATTTATTAACCATGCCCATTAAACAGAGCAATGGTAATGAAAATGTTAAGTGTAAACAGCACTTCAGGGAAGTCTAGCAGTGTTTATAACTATAATTATCATATATATATATATATATATATATATATATATATACACAGCATCCATTTTTTGAAGTAGATAGTATTAATTTAGGAAAGCAGTGTTTTAAGATAAAAGAAAAAGTGGTGTTTAATAGTTTTACATTAGGCACTAGCAGAGCTATCCACCTATCAGATAAGAGGAAAGGAGGGAGAAGAGTATAAATTCTTTGTTTGAAGTGATATGACCCAGCACAAATAACCTCAGTGACACTTTAAGATCAAATAGTCCAAGTATCAGGTACATACACTTCAAATCGCAAGGGGAAGTTGTGACAAGTTGAGCCTGATCTGCCTAGACTGACCTGAGCTAGTGCTCAGAGTGACAAAAACTTTTATTTAATTCTGACTTTTTGAAGATTATCCTGCAATTTTTTTTAAAATATCATCAGGTTGCATTTTCTTATTGATTTTACTTCTAATGCATTCTAGTGATGGTATCCCAATGAAATATATATTTTAAAAAATCAAAAATGCATATACCAATTAACATTTTCAAGCTAGTGACTGTTTGCCTGAAGGATTAGAAATTAATTACTACTAAGGCAAAATCAAATATTTTTTAACTTGATGAAGAAATACATGTTTAGACGTTTAAAACAATTGAAACCTAGACAAATATTATGTTTAAATATGATAATTCATAAAAGTAATGTTAAAATGTTGAACAAATATTAAATAAAGGAGGAAGTGCTAAGAAAGGTAGGGAAGTCAGGGAATTTTTTTAATGCTCTGTACCATCAAATGTGTATTAAATTTGAGACTTCAAGTTATTGAGAACTAAACTGTGAGAAGTCAGCAGGAAAATATAGTGCCAATTGTGCCCAGAGTAAAGCACAGGAGATGCACAAGGAAGGGGGATTAAAAGCCTGTCTGAAGGGGTGTTTGGAAGGTTGAGAGGAAACACTGTTCTTAAGCAAAAGGGCAGGTGGGCAGCAGTTGCATAAAAAAATAACTAGGGGGAAAAGCAATGTCACCTACAAAAATTGTAGGTTAGAGGGTTAGAGTTTCTTCCGTTGCAAAGGTTTTCATTCATAGGAAGCAAATAAGGGAGATTCATGCAGTAAAAAGCAGTCTGTCAGAACCTGCTCCTCATGCTAAAAACATCACTTCTGTCAGAAAGGAAACATATGTTCTCAGCCAGCATCAGTCTCCAGGAGCCAACACACTGCTGGAGGTGGACACCGAGCACACGGAGCCCTGGCAGGACTGGTGTGGGAAATGGGGCTTGGGCACCACAGCCAGGCTGTACAGAACAGCCATCCCTGCTCATTCAGAACTCTCTGGGTCAAACCAGACACCTCTGGATTCATTATAGTGAATGTCTGCCTTATGTTCATTATCATAGAAATTTATCTCAGAAGCACTGCCTTCTGCCTGGAAAATGAATGTTTCTACTTTACTTCATTGCCTGATAGCTGGAGGAGTCCATTACCTTGGGAAAACATTTTTTCCATTTACATTGACTCTTAAATATTTTATGATGATTTTTCTTTCTAGCTTTCACAGTAAATAAAGCAACTACATGACAGACACAAGATGTTAAATAGTCACCAAGGTATGTAATTTAGTGTATATATTGATCCTTACCTATTTTTATCCTGACTTTCTATGAATTGTACTATACACTATACTGCTTCCTTTAATTATTTTCATTTACTTTAGACTGTCAGTGCTTAGTTTGGCTTTCAGTTGGCTTTAGAGACCTCTCAGTCTCTATCCTATAAATACTTCATAGTGAGCTTCAGGAAGTGCAGAAATTAAACTAAGCAACTCTGAGTCTTGGATCCTAGTGTTTGAAAGGCATTTAATTATTACTTTTCCTCTGTGAAGATGATTGCAGTGACACTTCCCTGTAGTACCTCTGCCACTAACTCACTTTCAGTTATTTTGGAATCAAACATTTTTATCAATCTGGAAAAGATGGAAAAAGCCTTTTTTTTTAATTATCAAATGTAATACATTCTGCATATATAGCCAAAATAATAATAAATATTGATAGTATCATTAATTAATACAAATAATAATCCAGCTACATTTGTTGAAAGCAGAGAGCAGAGTGAGACTCTAAGACATCTCAGGGATGAACTGATAGAATATATCCTTGAAAACTCATTTCTACAGCACTGTTTTGCTTTGCCTCCTTTCTGTTTTCAGGAATCACAATGAAATGGATTTATATTACCTGGTTTCCCTTCCATGTATCAGCTGCAAAGAAGTGACCAGGTGTGTACAGGGAAACTGAGCCAAGACCTACCTAACACAAAAGATTTTCTGGTCCGAACCACTCCAGACTGGGCTACAGGCCACAGGCAGAAACCTTGTGTGTGTAAAGCACAATACCCATGCTGGGTGTCGTGGTGTAAAGGGTTGATGGCTGCAATAGTCACAAATGCTTGCATTCGATAAAATCAAACCCAAATTCTGTAACATTGTGGGGAAATTATGTCTAGGATCACTATGGTCTATAATATCCTATAAAATATAGCTTTGGTTTTTGAGTCTTAAGGTGTGAAAACACTTCAAAGAGATGTAGATTCAGAGATTTTGTGAATTTTATGATCAACAGATGTACAAAATGGGTAATGCCCCACTCCCAGGTTCTTGAATATTTCCAGTGAGAGAGACTCCACAACCTTTCTGGGCAATCCACTGCTGGGTCACCTGCACAGTAAAGTTCTTCCTCATACTCAGGTGGGACTTTGTGTGCATCAGTTTCTGCCCACTGCTTCTTCTCCTATTGCTTGGCACCACTGAGAAGGGGCTGGATCCATCCTCTCAACCCTCCCTTCAGATTCTGACAGAGGTTGATGATGTCTTCTCTCAGTTGTCTCTTCTTGAGGCTGAACAGGCCCTACTCCCTCATCCTTTTCGCATAAGAGATGTGCTCCAGTCCCTTAGTGCCTTTCCATTCTTGGAATGGAAAAAACTTAGGCTCCTTTAAACATTATGTTTTTAATATCAAAGACAAAAACTAATTAAATGTTCGCAGAAAATGTCATTCTTTCCCATAAAATCTCTCTCCATTTTGCTCAAATTCATATTAATATTGAAAAAAAATGTTTTGGAAACTCTTTCAACCTTTGTGAAACAGATTTACTAAGTGTAGGATATATATGACAGCAATTTTCAAAGGTCAGGATATGAAATATTATATTATTACAATATATTAACTGTACCCACTGACTACCACTGCCTGTATAACACTGACTAGGCATCACAGCATCAATATTTTTTCTTCTAAAAAGAAAAGAACAAGTCTTGAGAACAGTCTTTTACCAAACTACCTTCTCTGAGTCTTGCAACTTTTAGAAATTTAGTCTGTTTCCAAGGAGTAGTTACTAAAGAGATGAGATTAAAGGCTAGCTTCAGAACTGGGGAAATAAGCTCTGGTGTACAGTAAATGAACTACGGAGGAATTGGAACTAGGGAATTTTGAATCAAATCCACTAATAAATTCAACCAGAAATGAGGACTGGCTAGGTAGAATAAAAAAGTCATAATAATTAGTTTCATATTTCTTTGTTTAATGAAATTCCTTATTTAAAGGCACTGAATTTTTTAATGATACCTTTTAAGCAAAACATTTGACATAATTTTTTAAAACAACACTTTTAAATACTATCTTTTTATTTTAATAAGATAATCAAAAAGTCCTAGTCCAAAATCTTAAAACTGTATTTGATCTTTTAAAAAAAAGGATCTATGTGCTTCCCAAAAGCCTTAGCATGCATATATATGTGTGTATATATGTGTGTGTGTATGCATATATATGTCCCATTCATTTAACCTCTGCTCTCACCAGAAATGTTTGATCTTCAGACAACTTTCTCATAGTTAAGCATGGGGCATATAATCTGTTGAATTGTAGCTTGCACTGCAATTGGATTTACTTCTTGGAACATTCTCTGAAATTTGCTTTATAGAGGTAAATTTTACCTAAATCCCTGGGCCTGTTGTCTCCTATTGGCCAACCCTAGGCCTTCATAGATGCCTTGTTCATAGAGAGCACCAATGCTCAAACATTTAACTGAGTTTAAGCTGTTTGGAAGTGGTCCTTCATTTATTACAATCCCTTAAACAACTTTCAAAAGTACGTGTAACTTCTAACACAATATTTGACATACTATTTTTGCTTTTCTGTCTATATGGTTCATTTATTTTTTCATTAAATGAATAGAAATATTTACAGGATTTTTTCAGAGCCTGTTTATTAAACCATCATACTGGGGAACTGTACATCAAGAGAACATTTCCTTAAGTCATTCCAAGAGATATGACAGTGATTCTATCATGAAAAGGAATACAACATATCCCAAATATATATTCAACTGATAATACAGAATGCATGTTTTTTGCAAGCTTCGACAGACAGTAAATCTATAATATTCGAACTTACTTAATTTTATTTCTACCAAAGAGTGACAATTTTATTTATGACCTACCACATTTGCATGCCAACTAAAATATGATAAACAGTACATTGATGCCCCAATTTCAGCACTTCTCTTCCTCTTCACCCAGTAGTAACATGACATAAAGTCTTGTAGTCTCTCTTATAGCAGCCTTCCAATACCAAAAGGAGACCTGCAAGAGAGCTAGAGAGGAATTTTTCACAAGGGCATTTTGTGATAAGACACGGGGTAATGATTTTAACCTTAAGGAGGGTAGATTTAGATTAGAGTATGGTAAGGTACTGGAACAGGTTTCCTGGAGAAGTTGTGAATGCTCCATTCTGCAGTTGTTCAAGGTCAGGTTGGATGGGATTTTGAGCAACCAGGTCTAGTGGAAGGTGTCCCCACCCATGGTAGAAGGGAACAAGAAAACCTTTAAGGTCCCAACCCAAACTGTTTTATGATTCCATGATTTTATTAGCACAGGCTGCCATGACTCATGTTTTAGTTGCTGCACTGTCTTTAGCCAATATACATCAAAGGTTCACTCAATATAGCAAACAAGCTCTGTCTTGCTAAAAGAGAGAAAACTGCATTGTTCCTGTGCAGTGCTGGTAAAATCTGGGAAAAGAGATTCTTTCTGTGGTGGAGTTTCTGTACTGGAAACATTTCCAAACTGAAGTTCAGGGTGAGGCAGCAGCATTTGCCACAATCTCATAAAACTTTAGTCAAAGAAATATATTCAAAGTGGTGTAATTTCCTTTGAAATATTTATTTCAATGTATACCTTTTGTTCTTATATGTAGAAATTAGTATGAACCCAGTCAATCACTTCAGATATTCAAAGCAACACAATTCTTAACATTTCTTTCATCCCATGCTCAGTAATCACCACACATGGACCAACCTTTCATTCCTGCTTTCCATCCTTCAACTCCTCAAAAGGAGTAAAGGACAGAGATGTTTTCCAGCACACTCCAAGAGAGAAAATGAGGCTAGACTGAGGCCAGGAGTAACTTCTAAGGTTGAGGGCAACCCTAAGGTAGGGTTGAGAATTTAAGAAAAATCCTTTTTCTTAAGCACCAGAATTTGCAGATGTATATCTGTAATTTCAAGGTTTCCACAATGGGCACTGAGATACAGTGTTATGAGTGCTGATTAAAGCACAACCCATCTATTTCTTCATGTCAAATGTTTTTTTAGGAGGCATGTTTGTTTAGATTGGCCAGGTCATCTGAATAATTGAGTTTCTGTGATATTTCTATTCCTCGCCAGGCTAAGAAGTATGCAAACTCTTAAGGAAGAATTATCATAACCTTACTACTACGTCCTTGCACTTTTTGTTTGTACCCTTATGCTTTTTGTTGTTTTCATATCTTCAGCTAATGCAAAAAGTACTTTTCAGATAGTATTCATGCAAGCAAAATCCCTCTGGCTCATCGAGGTTTGTCTGGTTTGTCTTTGTCCTCTTAACTTCAACTGCTCCATCTTTGCTACATACCCTCAGAACATTAGGGACAAACAACTGTTATAGATAGAAAAAATTACTTGCTGATAGCAAGGTGCCAGGCTTAGATTATTGGATTTGTCACGCTGGAACTTAGTCCTGCTGTATTTCATCTACCCTCTCATCAAGATATCTCTGCAGAAACCAGCATCAACACTGTCAGTGCCTATAAAAATTCTCCAAAGTATATCTGGTCAGTGTTTGTTTTCACAGAATGTTTGAGAGGGAGACCTGTGAATGATTGTAACCAGAAGAGCATGAAAATCAAGAATATCATCAGCCAATTCTCCTTTCACCTCATGCTGTTTTGTTCTCCTGTCTCATAGCTGGAACCTGCTTAGATACAATTGTTAGGGATTTATAGAAAATGGCTAAGCATTGTATGGCATCACAGTCTATATCAAGTCTCTTGAAATATTTCAAAAGGAGTAGAAACTTTGCTTTATCTCAGCACTAAAGATGGGCTTCAGCTTTTGCAAGCCCTGTTTGAGTGTATGTCGTAACTCAGGACCTTGAGAACATTTTTTCTTTTATCCACTCATTTCCAGTTGATATTCATTGCAATCTAGCTTCTAGAAATCCCATCTGTAAGAGTGAAATGAGACTTATGAGAAATGAGAAATGTGACTTATGAGAAATGAAATGAGATTTACAGTGAAACTTATGACTTGTTTTTCTACCTATATACCCCAGATGACAAACTTCAAATAAGTGAAGCAAACGTGTGTTCAATGTTGACATTGTTTATCTGCTGTGACTGTCTTTCACAGTAAATATATGATCTAAACATTCAGTTTTAATCCATGCAGACAGAGACATACTTATTACTACAAAGAAAAAATAATCATTTCCTACACCTTGATCCACTTAATATTGTTACAAAGACATTCTAAATTGAAATCTATTTATTTTTAGCTAGATTTTATCCACTTAACATATAATGATTTATCATAAATATTTATTATAAATCCTACACAGCTTAAGATAACTTGCAAACAAAAAACATACTAGCCTTCCCCTCAGAAACATAAAAATAAATCATCGCCACATATTGGTCTGTGTTAACACACACACAATTCCAGCATTCCTCACTGCCTAGTGCCTCATCCTCAACAGCATCTTTTCCCTACCTCTGCTGCCTTCCAGTGGCTCTACTGCCTTTCAGCTGTCACCTACCCTTTCAGCATCTTTATTAGTAAGTCTTGCTTTACTCTGACTTGCCTGATTTACTTTATAATGAACCTAGAGAGTGTGGGTTAAAAGCTTCTTCCCCAACTTCCTCTCTCATTCATTGATTTGAGATGTTTCTTTACAGAGGAAAAGGAAATTAGCTCAGTTTCTGGAATATTTCCAAATGGACTAACATTGCAGAAGTCCAAATATCTCAAATTCTTGATTTGCTAGTTCTCACTGTTATTTCTTTGCCATTCTCTGGCTACAAAAAATCTCTTCTTTGCCCATCTCTCCAAGTATGACATAATTTCTTAGGATTCAATGGAAACATCACAGAGTCATTTATCAAATTGTGTAGCATAGCTGGGAACTTCTTTCAATGTTTCCCACATTTCTGTTTCCTACATTCACTTGGAAATATCCACCATCCTAACAAGAGAACCTATCTCTAGATTTGTTTCTTCCTGATACCTGAATGAATGGCTGTGAATGCTGTGTGATAGCTGATACCTGCATGAATGGTTCTTTCAGATTACAGGTAAAATCAACTTCTTGGAGAACAAGCAAAAAATTTTTCACTAACAGAGGTAGGTATATGAACATCATAACTCTCCTGATGAAATTCAACAAGGATTCATTATGCAGACAATATAAGCTGTTATAGTAGAAAAACAAAATTAGCTCTTATATCATTCAACTGAGCCTGTGCCAAAACAAAAGTGAATCACTGAAGTTGTGTATAATGCATGAGGTATACAATATTGTTCAAAATTGATTTTTTTCATAATGATAAAAGGGAATTGACACAGAAGTGATATGTAATTTTAAATTCTTAGCCTAATAACATTGCTAATTTTAATTGCTATTAGAAGAACCTTGTTTTCCTCTAAGGCATTATGTAAAGAATCATTCTAGCTCAAATAGGCATGGAAAATGTTTAAGGCCCATTACAGAACAAACAATGAATATCAAAGCAACAGCACTAAACCAGCAAATATCTCGAGCTGTGATGCCAGAAATTGTCTGTTTAGCTATCAAGCAGACATTAACAGATGACAAGTTATTATTCAACAAAGTTGGATGCAAAAAGCTCAAATGCATCAAAACAATAATGTAAAATACAATCTAAAATCTGATGAATGGGGGAAACTACAAATAACATAAAAACATAATATCTGTGTAATATTCTTAATTATGAAATACTAACATTTCAGCATGCAAGGGTTTAGCAGCAGTTTGGAATACAATTTATGAAGCTGAGTCCCACACATTTACATATAATTGTATCTGTTCAAAAGATGCCAGCATGTGCTGAGAAGAGGCTTTGGCACGCAGTGGCTCAGAGTGGAGGGAACTGCACAAAAGCCACCACATCCTCTGCCTTGCCTAGACACTTCTCTGCTCAGAATCAGAACTGTCCTGGGTAACAATGGCAAGAGCCAGAAGCTCTTATCACCTTCCAGGAGGTGGCCTCTGCAGGAAGGCAGAAAGGTCTCTAGAAGCACACCCTTTTCCTCTCCTGACCTCAGGAAAGCCCTGCTAATGGCTGAAATTACATTGGCAAAGGACAACACGTGGAATTCCAAAAGTAGGACCTGCTAGACATGCCAGCACATGGATAAAATGAAGTTTTATCTTTGCAATAGATGGGGGTTTTAACACATCTAACTGAAATATATGCAATTGCAGAGAAAAAAGAAATGTTAAATGTAAGTAGCATGAAAGTTAAGTGTGATTCAATGATGAAACACATTACTCTAGCAAAACTAGAGAGGCATGAACATTCAACTAAAAGCAATGGAGGGATGCAGCTAGAAAGATATTTAGTAGTGTTGTTGAAGATATAAGCAGATGCTGTGTTCACTGAAAATAAAGAAGCAAACAAAAAGCAAAACTATTTTTAAGAAAATTTTATACACAAATGCATTTATTCCATAAGCATAGAACTCAGAATAAACCAGTGCATGTAATCAAATCCAGCAACAAAATCTTGGTCATTGTGACAGCACAGACTAAAATGCCTTTTCTGTAAGTATTTCCTGCATATGTATTATTAAATGAGGGAATAAGTAAGAGATAAAGACTGCAAAACAGAGTCTAACTCCATAGTCAAGGCAATATCTAATAAAGGACCTTATTTGTACTATTCTGCATTATAAACTCAGAAAACTATCCAAAGTAGACAGATTTTATCGTAATTTGTAAATCAATTACTTTCTTGTTAACATTGTTATGAAGAACACTTTGGACATTACACAAACATTTGCTCAAAACAACTAATTTGGGTTTAAAAGCAGGGAAGTGCCTGTAGGCAAACAAAAATGCAGGCCATATGCACAACAGTTGAACAGTCAATAATTATATTGAGTTTATCTACAATCAATTAATAATCGTTTAATTTGAAGTAAAACTATAGTTTAAAATACCCTGAACTTAATTTTGAAATATTTGAAGGAGTCAGAACAAAACTGACTAATGACACAAACTTTTTTTTTCTGTTCAAGCAACACAAGTCTTTTTGCAGACAGAAGGACAGAAAAATGCTTAGACTGAGCTGGATTAAATACTATATTCTTCGGTTATGAAAACACCTGATTTATGTTTTTTATCATTAGATGGGTTTTGTGTGTAAATGCAGACTGATTTGTAATGACTGGAAAAGAACTCAATTTCTTACCAAGTGATAACTGGAACTGCAGTTAACTGTTTCAAAATGTTTTTAAGGAAAGGTCACTTTTGTTGTTTGACTTGGACATGCAACTTTCTGTCATCTTTTGTTCCTCAGTCCTTTGCATATTTCATAGGAGTGTAAGATCCAAAGTCCTCCCTCACATTTAGTCAGTAAATACATTCCCTGCTGGAAAAGACAGCCATGTGAATAGTTTGCTATCATTCAATTATTAGATACATTCGACAGCTTCCTTTTTCCTTTTTAATAATATTGTCCAGGGAAGCTCTGTAAGTCTCATTATGTTGGGTTCACTGCCAATGCTCATGAACAAAGGAGAAAGACATACAATAAAACCAAAACCACATGTGTTTCTGGCATGACCTGAAGTAAATAGGTGCTGTGACATTTGTTTGGATTTCACCCTGGAATTATAGAAAGGGAGTGTTCTCACTCTTTAGGGCTTTTCTCATTCAGCCATCAGAAGCTGGAGAGCAAGAACGGGAATTTAAGGCTAGATTCACAAAGAGATTAAAGCCCAGGATCTACACACTTAATCTAAAAGTCACCTACCTGGAGCTTTTCAGCAGATCATTGCACCAGAAAAGTCTCAAGTTTATAGCTATCTAAAAAACATAAAATAAAATTTCAGTCTAGAGCACACCCAGATTACTTATGTCCTTAAATGAATTCCCAAATTATAGAAGTACCATTTCTTTCTCCTCTGTGAAGCCATACATGATTGGTGGTCTTCAATAAAAACAATCCTCCAACTTTTTCTTTTAAAAAATTAAGGAAAAAAGAAGTACTGTATCTTTTATCCTTAGCTTTCATTGTTCTCATATGTCTATGACACTCAAGGTTAACTCTCAGGAGAACTTGAACTACCTCACCCTCTTCCCAGGAGAGTATAGTCTCACCGTGTCTCAAATAAGCTAGAGTGCAATTATCTCAATTAGTCCTATTAAACTGTCTCACACTACATATAGCAATTCTAGAAGAGTAGAGACTGTGGAGATTTAAAGTGTCTGAGTCCATCAATTACTTCAGAAGGCATGAAAAGGTTTCATCAGAAGAATTTATAAAACCCACACTCAATTCTCCCTGCACTGCCACCTACAAAGACAGAACGAGTCTGAATGTGACAGTGAGTGCTTCACAATACTGAATAAATTGTATTGGATCTGTTGATCTCCTGCTTTAGGGATTTCTGAGAAAGGGCATCTAATTTTGTCAGGAGGGAGATAGACGGCCTTAGCTTCTTTAGGGAATACAGCTCATGCTCATTTGACATTTCTAATTGTGATTGTGTTGTCCCATAGACCTCACTCTTGCACACCTTGTTCTCCATCCATGTATTATGATTTCTTGATGGTTGATTTCTCCACCCTGAAAAGCTGATCCCTGAAAATTCTTTAACTGATGGAGAATACAGGTACAGAGAATAAGAGGAATCAGAATTTCTCCCTGTCACTCAGTAGCTCTAGGTTACTAATCTTACTGATTAAATGGGATATAATAATGCCAGCATGAAACTGGACTGTTAAAATATTTTCCTGGGGAAATAATAATTTTGGAACTTGTATAAATGTTCTTGCATTCTTGAAAATATGGTGAAGTTGATGAATACTTCTAGATTGAAAATCAATATTTCCCTTAAAAATTATAAGTCCTGCAGACTCTCTTAAAAATTGTAAAATAAGCAAAAAATATTAGCTTGAAAACACTCGAATTGACAGGTTACAGTAAAAGCGGCTTACATCTGCTGTCTTCTGAACATAAAATAAAGTGTTCACTTTCCAAACATAGTGATTTTTCTTACACATTTCATTATGTTGCGCATTGTTGCTAAAAGGACGGAGTTCCCAACCTTCACCCTTGTTAGTTTTCAATTTTTCTAAGGATGTCACACTTTTAAAAAATAGCTCTATCATCACACCTGAACTTCATGTCCCATGATTTTATTTCTGGCTCTGTTCATCTTGACTCTTGATCTCTTGTTTCTACCTTAATTAAGTGGAAAACAATCACTCACAGTAGCCAGCAACCTGGAATGTTTCCCTACAGAGATGTGGAAACAGGAGAGCTTTTTCTCTGCCAGGCTCTCATTTCTCCTGCTTCAAAGTATGACCTAGATAAATTATTTTCTGTTATCTGTCCATCACATAACATTTGAGAGTATGTCAGTCTCCTGTAGCCTTACTGTTCTGGCAAACAAAAGCTGTTTCAGTGGTTACAAGAGCTGGCAAAGCAAAATTTACAGTGAAGAATAGTCAAAAGAGGGAGGTTTTACAGGGGCATGTAGCAGAAGGACAGGGAGGAGTGGCTTTAAACTGAAAGAAGGTAGGTTTAGATTAGACATTAGGGAGGAATTCTTTACTGTGAGCATAGTGAGGCACTGGAACAGGCTGCCCTAAGAAGTTGTGGATGCACCACACCTGGAAGTGTTCAAGTCCAGGTTGGAGGGGGTCCTGAGCAGCCTGGTCTAGTGGAAAGTGTCCTTGTCCATGGCCAGGGGTTAGAAATAGATGATTTTTAAGGTCTCTTCCAAACTAAACCACTCTAAGATTCTATGATTCTATGACATGGAACAGGGCTAAAACATTGTCATGAACAAGACACCAGCAACATGGACATAGCAGGTACATCATCAAGCCCTCCCTACCTGTGTTGAAATTATATGATATTTTGCACTTCTGATCAAATAATCGTTTTCAATGCTGCATCTTAAAAAAAAAAAATTTAAATCATCAGCTGCTATCTCACTAAATTATAACTTTGGACAGACTATTCTTCCAAAAAGCAAATAAGGGGGTGGAGATGATTTGTAAGATGTAAATACAATAGCACTCCTTATGGCTAATATGTTAATTTGGTATGCTGACATGTGCCTCATTTAAACACTTCTGAACACTTGCAAGCACTTATGAAAACAAACAGGATATGTTTTTTTCAGAAAGCAAAAAGGAAAGGCTGAAACACTGTATTTCATTATCACCAAACCAGAAGGTGCAAAACTGGCACAATGCAGAAGTCAGAAGAGCTGCTGTGATCTAGGTTTCTGAGAAGCAATCTGCACTTACAGCAATGGGTTGAACTAGATCTTTTTCCTGTAGTGATGACATACATCCCTCTCCCCAAAAGAACAAAAACATTTTTACATTGAAAGATATCAGCTTTCTTTAGAAAACCAAATCCATTTGGTTTATTACTGGGAAACTTAAACTGATTCAGGCAAAAAGTAAATTTTAAGTATAAAATATTCCACTTGCCTTTTGTACCTTGAAGAGAAGGCTTTTTGTGTCCTGTCTTTGTGACAGTTAGTTCAGTGGCCTCCAGAACTGAAGAGAACTGTAAAGTAGCCTGTGAATTCCATGACATCATAATATAATTTACTTTGGAAAAGACTTTTAGGATTACTTAATCCAGCTGTGAACCCAGTATTTCTAAGTCCACCACTAGACCATGTCCCTTACTGGCACACCTACACAATTTATAAATACCTCCAGGGATGGTGACTCTGCCACTTCCCTGAGCAGCCTGTTCCAGTGCTTAACAACAATTTCAGTGAAGAAATTTTTCCTAATAGCCAATCTAAATCTCCTCTGGCATAATTTGAGGCCATTTCCTCTTTCCCTATCACTTGTTACTTCGGGGAAAAGACAAACACACACCTCACAACAGTTGCTTGTAGGTCAGCCTTTTATCTTTTCCCAAAGTAACAACAAACCAGACAGATTCTGTCAGTAGAAATCTGTAAATACTTTCCAACTTTTACAAGGAATAGAGAGAAAATAATTACTGGAAATAATACAAATCACTAAGGGTTGTTACAAACTAAAAACAGTATTAAATGGCTGGAAATATCCATTCATATACAAGACAAAGGACAGATGCCAACCTCCTAATTTTTGCAGTATCTATTATATTGTGAGAAATGCAGATCAAGCGATGAAAAGGCTGTCACACCACTGTCCAGCACATGCATCAAGGTCTATGTTTGCATCAGTCCTGTTTATCTACATTGTCTACATCTTGATTGTTTCTACTAAAAAAGTGAATCCTTTGGTTAGCAGCCTTTGCTCTCTCTGCACCAATACGGTGGATCCACCAGCAGGAAAACTCCGACTAACAGCACAATCAGAGCACACTAACTTTTTGTCCGCCTTCCTTTACATCTATTACCCTTATCACTGTTTGGCCTGCATCTTCCAATGAGTGCTGTCACTCAACACATGAACCTAATTTACTGTATTTGGGGTTATTCTCAGTTCAAAGTGGCCTTCTCACTGGCCACCAGTATAATACCAGTGCTATGCAGTGTGTCCTACAGAACAATACAATGGGATTTTTTGACACAAGCAGGCACAGGACGTATGTCCTGGCAGACAAAGACAGACTCAGTGCAAATCTCTACCAAATTTTCTCGGAGATATACTAAAGCAAATTATCAACTGAGCTTGGATTTAAATTGCATGAAATAATTGCCATCTTCTGAATGGAGGCGGACATGATGGCTCATGAAGGAAAATGAGAGCCAGAAATGGAAACGAGGAATGGGCAGGACAGAGAGGGTGAGAATACCTTCACATTCCCCAAGACTAATGAGAGCATTCATCATACCCACAATGCAAATTCATACTCTATGAGAAAACCTAAGTAGCCTTCACTACTGCTGTCACACATCTTCTCTCTCAGATCAATTCTTGAAGCCCTCACACAGGCTGGTAAAATCCCAGGACACCCCTGGGGAAGAAGGGCAGAGACTAGCAGGCTGTCCCATCCCATTCCAGCCAGGAGCAGACATGGGCTGATTCTTGGAAGGAATTTCCTTTCATGAGTGGGAAGAAATTAATATGTTTCCCCCTAAGAGACCTATTTCCTCTTTCCACCCCAAAGAGCCCTACAAAAGGCCATAATAAATGCAGATCTTCCACTACTGAGTTTCCAAATGGTAACCACAGCCCTATATTAAATTTTAATTATGTTTAGTTAGATATGGTCCTAATGCCAGTAATATCTTTAAGAAATTGCCCTTCCTAAACTCATGTAGACACATAAGAGGAAAATGTACTGTAGCTTTAGCTTTAGATTTCTAAGCTCTAAATTTACTTCCAACTTAACCTAATACCACCACTAGCCCTAACTTATTCAGATATATTCAGATTCCAAATTACACCGTATCTGCCTTTACCAACAGAACTGAACTTTGCAAGCTACAGAGAATCAACTGGAGTCTCAAAAATCCAATTCCAAACTCTATGTCTGATGATAATTATTTGCAAGGCTTGGAGCATAATGACAGAGTACATCCAATTTCCTACCCTGTCATCACCTGCCTTCTTCGTAACTCTGTCAAACCACCAGCACAAAAACATGAGCAAATATCCTGAATATTTGAATTCCCAAATCCCAGTTATAATAATTGTACTAATTAAACATATGTAAATAGTAAAGAAGGATATAGCGCATTTACCCCTTTCTGTAGTCTTCTTGATTCTTCACTCCCCTGAGAAAACCAAAAATCTCTTCAATTCTTTCTTACACTCCCAAAGCCCAATTCAAAATCTACCTTGAAGCCTGGAGTTGGTTTGCATACCCAAGCAAGTAATGACCCTTTCAAAATTGTCCCCTTCTGAACATGTTGGTCCTATAAATTTTAAATTCTGACTCTTACACAAACCATATATCACTTTTAGACTATTTTCAGCAGACAAATGTGCAAATTGTAAATTCTCAGCAGATTTGTCTCCACAGATTAGTCCCAACAGATTAAGGAAAACTGCCCCCTTTATTCTATTTTGCCCTCCCAGCCATACAGGAGCTACTGCAATGCTACAGAATTCTGAATCTGCAAAAATTTCAAAGTCAACTACAATCCTGACTGGGGCCTATAGCCAACACAAAAATACCCATTAAAACATTCTCTTTTGTCAGCATCTGTCCTCTTCCTAGTTCTGAGGATCTTAATCTTGGTAATGTTGACAGATCCAGGGAAACTAATAAAATAATCTTTTCTTAGTTTAATTTTAGCTGGGATCTAGTTAAATAAAACTTTTAAAAATGAAATATCTGGTTTTGGCCAAAATTTTTCGTTCTTTCTATCTCTGGACAGTCTGCATTGTCAGCAAGTCATAAGAATGAGCTGGATGGTGAAGAAAAATGTTCCAAATGAGTACATTCCACAGAGAAGTTGATAACTATGGACAGCAACTTCCTCAGCTAATATATCAAGAAATATATGCCCATCTTTTATTAATTTTTAAACATGCATTTATATAGTATTCTACAACCCCACAGAATTTTTATGCCACTAATTTAGAAGTGCTCTTCACCAGAAATAGTAGGAAGTATGATACATAAAGTATTCTTCTATGAGCGGCTTAATTTTTGCCACACCTATGATTTCAGTGCCAACATTTTTAGTTGCATACTTGATGCAAGTTCTCCACCTAGTGGAGTCATTTTTAATGCTCCAAAGGATCATAGTTCATGTCATCATCATTACTTCTGATTCTTTTAAGGAGTAATAGAAACAGTTCCTTACATAAGATTTTATAAATATTTAAACTATATCATAAGGTTTTTTTCAAAATAAAACTTCACAGTGACTGAAACATTTACAATACCTTTGGAAAACATAAAGATCAAGAGAACTATGAAAGTAAAACCAGTTACAACAATCAACCTGTATCCACAAAAACATTTGAACAAAACAAACCTAGATATTTTATTCATTTTGGTGTTGGTAGTTAAGTGGAGTTTTATTTTTAGAAAATCCTGTACCCTTCAAAAATATTAACAACAACCACATTTAAAAGAAAATTTTAGAGCAGGAAACATAACTGCTCATATAGTACTGACAAAACAACACCATCTGGGTGCCAGAGTAAAAAAATAGTCATTTGAACAGCTTATCATGGGACACAAGAAATTCCAAATCACTCCAAGTTCTTGTTTTGAGGCTGGATGAAACTGTAAAATACATATTCTGGCGTTACCACATACTTGTGCATGTATGTACCTCATGCAAGAATTCTGTGGGAAAGGAGAAGGAACATTGCCACACAGAAAGCCTAGTCAGATGAATATCATCATCCAGCCTGTTTAAATGCATGCATCATGATAATACTCCTCCCTGTGCTTACAAAGAACAGCTTCATCAAAGACAAAATATTTTTTTTAAACCCCGCAAAATAAATGCTTACACAAAATACACAGGTCACATCTCAGACCTACTGAGACCAGCTCTGGCCCGCAGCTCCAGTACCTGTAATCACAGCTGTAGCATGTAGCACAGAGAATTTAAAGTCCCTTCAGGTAGGCTGGTCCTGAGCCACTTCAGGAGACAAAGGTCAAAAGAGAGGGTATGGATTTCACCTCTGTTCTTGCTGGTGACAAGTGCACTTCCAAAGCAATTGGTGTAATGCACTGTGCTCCTTGCATGACACATTACTTAATAATTGCATGGCTGCATTTCAAGTCACCTTCAGTTCACAGTAGTTTTTAGTTGTGACTTGACAGCCAGAGTGGGTTATAGTTATCCTGCACTTGAGATAATGAAGGTATAGATTATAGTGGAGAACCCATATCAAACAAATGAGGTCACACGTCCCGACTCGATACAGATCACCATTATAAACTTGGTCTCATATAACATTACCATCAAAACAGTGCCTCGACTTTTCAGTGCACTTACCAGAACTCAATTTGCCAGTATTGGAGATCATGTTCCCTTTTGCTGATGAAGTTCCAGTTTAATGTTTTCACTGCACTGGCTGAGTCCCCCACAGCACCCAGCCTTGCAGACGCAGGTAGACTTCCTTGGGTACCCTGTCTCTGAGTCAGCACACCCTCTCACGTGCACGCTACGCTGCCTGCACAGCAGCAGCAGGGAGGTGTCCCTGCTGCACAAAGGGGAAACTGAGACAGCAGCAGGAGACTAAGGCTTATCTTAAACAGATTGCAAACAAGCAGCAGCGGAGGAAAGAGACTTAACTGAGATCTTTTCCTGTATGCCAATAACATACAGCCTTCAAAAGCAGTGCATTATACTTCCAAGCAGAAAGATAGTACTTAATCCAGCATAAAAGATTTCTTAATGCTAGATTAGGCAACCTAAACACAGTATCCTGCAGGGTAAAACATAAGGCAAGAAAAGGCAGACAGTTTCCTTGTGATCATCGGACATATATATATATCTAGATATAGATATAGATATAGATATATGCAATGCTGTCTTCTGCAGTACCTGAGTTTCAACTGTGGCACAAACTTTAGCACATTAATTTTGTTTTACTTACTTTTCCTTACAGGAAAACTAAAATATAGGCAAATTACATAATTTATGGAGTTGTAGAGCTATTATTATTTTCTTTTTACGTTACTGATGTCCCTGAGCTCCATCAAATTTTGGCCAGCCAGAAGCACAGAATATTCACAGCAACTTTAGTACACTTATTACTGTGATTCTGGTTTATGATCCATCACCAAGAGAAAATCTCTTTTCCTCATTTCTGGAGATCAGAGTGCAGGCTTTAATAGACCAGCAGCTCTTGACTGGAAAGAAAAGAGCTAAATTACTCCATAATGCTATCCAGCCCTTCAGAAGAACCTCAGCCATTTGGAGAGAAGATCAGAGAAAAACTATCTGAAGTTTAGAAAATGCAAATGCAGGGTCCTGCATGTGGGGAAGAATAACCCCATGCACAGTCTGGGGGCCAGTCTGCCACAAAGCAGCTCTGCAGAGAAGGACCTGGAAGTCCTGGTGGACAACACCTGTCTATAAGCCAGCAGTGCCCTGGTGGCCAAGAAGGCCAATGGTGTTCTGGGCTGCATTAAGAGCAGCACTGGCAGCAGGTTGAGGGAGGTGATCCTGCCCCTCTCCTCAGCCCTGCTTAGGCCACATCTGGTCTGCTGTGTGCAGTTCTGGGCTCCTCAGGACAAGAGAGACATGGAGCTCCTGGATTAGGTCCAGTAGACAGCTACATGATGAGAAATTTTTTACTGTGATGGTGACCAAGAGCTGGAACAGAATGTCCAGAGGGGTTGTGGAATCTCCCTCCCTGCAGATCTTCAAGTACTGTCTGAACAGAATTCTCTGCCACAAGCTCTAGGACACCCTGCTTGAACAGGAAGGTCGGACTAGATGTATACCCTTCTCATCTGGCTCATTCAGTGATTCTGTGAAATTGCAGAATCTACCAACAGCTGGAGCCATAAGGATCAAAAGTATGCAGCAAAGGCTAGGAGTGGAGCTAAAAGGCCCCCAATAACTGCCCTATGAAATGACATCACCTCCTCAGAAACCTTCACTCTACACCTTACACCTGATTTTCAGAAAATAAGGGGCAAATTTTGGGGCTGCCTGAGAGCATGCTAAGCCAGTGTGTGTACCCTAAGACAATCTCCCAGACCTTGGTGTATTCCAGTTGTCATTTTCATGGCTGAATTCAAAGAATATTGTATAACAAGTATTGGTGTGCTAATACCCCAAGCACAATGACAAGGGAACATCAGACTTAGACATATGAAAGTGGCTGAAATGGGAGGGAAAAAATTACAATCCCTCTCCCCTGTTCTTCTGTCTGGAAATGTCTTCTGCTCTTCAGTTGTAGCTAAGCTGGCCTTGTGCCAACATATTGCTTTCCAGTTTTTATTCTGTGGCAAGAGTCTACTGATTTCATCTGCTACTCCTTCTCATACATTGCCTTTATTTCTTCCTGAGAATCAATAAATATTACTGTCCTTCAGAGACAGGAAAACAGACTGGGTAATGATTTTCCCTGCTTACCAGGTTCCTTTCATTGAGATTGTGACAACAAGGCTTCTGCTAATGAGCAAGAAAACATCTGCAATACTCTTCCATCCTGCTATCCACAAAGGAGGGGCTTCATGTGCTATATGCTTATATTCAATTGGGTCCTAAACCTTTGTATTCCAAACAAAATGAGCTTGTTTCCTGAATGAGAACTGATCTCAACTTCTTTGCTAGAATGTGAATAACCAGAAAGAGAAAAACATATTTTCAGACCTTTAATTCGTACCTTTAATTGAGGAACATGCCTTGTTTTTTATACTTGTTCACAATAGAATTGCTAAGAAATCAGGCTGAGCATTTAGCCATATATAAGGTTGTAGCTACAAAGCACTGCTTCAAGAGTAAGACCTATATAATTGAATAGCTCTGGGTTGTTTGGGGTTTTTTGCAAATTCACTTATGTAATTGTGTGATGTTTTCAATATACAGAAAGGCAAACCAAAGGATCAAAATGACATTTGGGGGCACAGAGCTCCTACCTTTGCCAAATTTAATCTTGTTTACCACCTACTGTTTTGGTACTAGGATTGTAACACATTTTACAGTATATTATAATGGAAAGAAACTTTTCCTGTTAGTCATGACTAAAAGAAAAATAACAGAAAGCTGAAGTCTTCTGTGAAATTTGTGCAAAAAACCCCCTATGAATCAGAAAATGCAACTGGGGCAAATAGAAAATTGAAGTTTCAAGAAATTATTAAGACATGGAAATATTTCTAGCAAAGGAAATATGTAAGCATTGTTATTCAGACTTGCAACTGCTGTACTGGCATAAGCAAGCTTGCTAGATATTTTACTTTGGAATAAAGTTATAATTATAACTTTATCACTATAACTCACACTGTTATACATGTTGGTGCCCTCTTGTCTTTGGTGGGTTTTTTTTTGGTTTGAGTTTTTTTATGCAGCTATGTTAAACTAAGCTTCCATCTGGTTTTGACTTTGGGCTATTTGGTACTTTTTTAATAATATGACAGATTCTCCTTTCTTAATCACAGATCATGAGGCGATCCCTTAAAAAATAAGATGCTATTACAAGAACACAGAACACAGCTCACTATTAGAAAATGTATATTCATATATCTACAGCTGAAGGCAATTTTCTGCAGAATGCCACTGTGCAGCTACAGGAAGAGAGGGAACATTTCTTCATTATGTTATCATTATAATTAGGGTCATACTAGACACAGATTAAGTAAGTACCTCTCGGGATTGGACAGTGATTCCAAATTTTCTTTTTTTCTTCCTAAAAATGATAAATGTAAAACATTTTAAGTAGCTGTTGTCCCTTTTTTATCTAGGGTACATGGACAAAATCCATCACATTGTTCTTTTATGAATTGACTGTTTTCTTCAGAAATTCTAAAATGCCTTTCACAGAGAGAGGTTGGTTGTTGGTAAGGATTATATTCAGAGTTATGATTGTGGATATCATTGGAGACATGCAGCCTATTTATGTGTATATGACTTGGTCCTTTCCTCTTATCTGCAACATAATCCATAATTGAAGATTTATGAATTAACTCTTTATGAAGTTTAATTCAGAAAAATTAAACTTTCAGCTTTTGTTGGATAGTTGCACAGATCCATTATTTGCTTATTAACTGCTAAAATAAAGCCCAAGACACAAAGACATTGATTTCACACTGCCCAAACTAAAAATCATGGCTCTCTATGAGGTTTGCAGAGCATAACAGGTGAAATTGCTGTCCAAAGGAGATCTCTGATTTGCTTTCAGAAGATGTCTGTTTGACTAGAGAGGGAAATTAGAAGGGCTGATGGCTAAACCTACATAAGAAAAAGTTCCATGTGTTGGGGAAGAATCTGACATGAATTAGGATAGCTTCAAGGTAACTATGCTAAAATTTGAGTTTGTTATTGGGGCAAAAACAGCTAAACATTTTTATATGCAAGGCAGAGATTATTTTTCTTATGAAAATAGCAAGGGGGTTAGCTGGGCAAGGGAGTGGTTTCTATTGGCATGATGTTGAGATTGTAATATGTAGATTTTTGGAATGTTCTTTCCATTCACAGTTGCAGTTTTACAATTAAGCAAAATGGATTGCCATTCTGCCCTTTGAATTGGCCCTTCAAATCCTTGTGTTTTCCTGCCTCCCTAAGATAGGAAGGGATTAAGGGTGAATGACAGCAGAAAAATATTATGCAGCCACATATATGTTAATCTTGCCATCTTTTCTTCCAGATTTGGAAGGAGAGGGATATTTATAACTGTTCCTTTGTCTTGCTTTTGGACTAGGCACTGATTTCCCAGCACCCTAGAAAACATTTCTAAAGGTCTGGGACAGAAAAATAATTCTTTCGAGACAACTAATCTCTCCATTCATGTCATTCATATGAAAGCAATTCTACACCCTTAATATTGGCTAGAATATTTGGTCTTGAGTCTCAGGCCAGGCAAAGACTGGGAGGCTCTGATAAACATTTCCTTTATCACAGTCTTAACTAACCTGATTTAATGTAGCATTTGAAATTAAATCAGTGTACTTTTGCATGTTGGCAAACTTGGGACAGCAGCCTGTTTCTGGTCAGAGGCTGCAAAGGGGTTTCTTTTGACCTTGAACACAACAAAGGTCTTCTCTCTGAAGGCTTTCTTAATTGAAAGGGACTCAGAATCTTGCCTTGCATAATCTGACTAAATAACTGTTATTAATTCAAAGATGTCAACCTGGTTTATAGAAGCTGAGATACAGGGGAGGTTAAATAATAAGCTGAAGCCTCTTCATTTCTCAAAAAAGCACCCCAAATCCCCTCTAACATTTGTTCTACATCATGTATGTTCATTATTGCTAAGTCACACTTTTTCAGAGTTTAGCTTCAGAATGCTGTTACGTCTGAATCTGAAACAGACCTTTATCTTTGCCTGTTCAATCCTACACTAGGTACCAAACAGGAAAAGTAATCTGCCACATGTCACTAACCATCATCGTTTGTTATTACTACTTTTTGACACGGCCATATTGGATACCATGACAACATATTCTGCAGAAGAATGACAGGACATAGAGAGAACATGAATGAATGTACTTTGTTCACTTACAACTAAGTATGATCACTTCACTTTTTCACTTTATTAATATTTTAAATACATAAAGACCTTTTTGTTCTAATGGATTCCAAAGCAAATCATTAAAAAAAGAAATAGGAGTGATTTAGATATTACTCCCCATATTTGGATTATATATTTCTTACTGCTGTGTTAAATTACAGTAGCAATTCAGCCTACAGATGACCAAAGTCTCTGATTTCTCAGTTGAGAAAGTCTTTTCTTTGAGCAACAGACTTGTAATTGTAGCACAGAATTTGTCAAAAGATCCATTCTATCCTCTGATGAATTAAACTCATAAAAGATGCAGGAACACATTTGTGCTACTGATAGTGACAGCACTAGCTCTGCAGATGTCACTGTTGCTGTCACATTGCCCCACATAACTCGGTCAGACTTGGGTATCTTTCCAGAAACTAGCACAAAGCCTGATTCAGTCCTTCCCTTTTAAACATGGCCTTTATAGTACACAGACTTCTAGCAAGCAGGAAAAGGAGGATGCCATTTGGAGAAAAATTTCTAATTAATTTGTATTTTCAATGTCTGAACCACAGTTGCAGCAAACTACTGGACCTTAATTTGGCCTTTTGGGGTCAAGTCCCTGGGCAGTAGGTTCAGTGTGAAGTGCTGACTGATTTAGAACAAGCATTTTAGAAAGACCAATATCACAGAATCACTGAATCACTGGGTTGGAAGAGACTGAGATCGAGTCCAACCCCATTCCTTAATACTCCCTCAACTAAACCATGGCACTGAGCACCACATCCAGTCTTTTTGTAAACATATCCAGGGATGGTGACCCTACCACCTCCCTGAGCAGAGCATTCCAGTACTTTATCACTCTTCCACTAAAAATCTTTTTCCTAATATCTAACCCATATTTCCCTTGGCCCAGCTTAGGACTGTGTCCTTTCATTCTGTCAGTGGTTGCCTGGGAGAAGAGACCAACCCCCACCTGCATACAACTTCCTTGCAGGAAGTTTTAGAGAATGGTAATAACACCTCTGAGTCTCCTTTTCTTCAGGTTAAACAATCCCAGCTCCCTCAGTTGTTCCTATGGAATTATATTTTAAAGGTTCCATGTTGCAAGAGGCTAGTGGGATAGCTACAGGTCTTTACAACACCCCTCTGGACAAGTTGTCCAGCTGTGGGGGGAGCGGTTCATAGGTGAAGAGTTGGCTAAAAGCAGAGCACAGTGTTGTAGTGAATGGGGCTACATCTGGCTGGTGACTGCTTTGCCAGTGGTGTCCCTCAGGGCCCCGTTTTAGGGCCAGGTCTGTTCGATACAATTACCAACAGCATGGAATCAGGAACTGAATGCAGCCTTAGCAAGTTTGGTGATGATACCAATCCAGGAAATGCTGCTGACTCTTGAGGAACAAGAGGCCTTGCAGACAGATCCAGATAGATTACAGCATTGGGCAGTGATTAACGGGTTGAAATTTATCAAGCTGAAATGCTGGATTCTGCACCCAAAACAGAGTAACACTGGGCACAAGAGCAATTTGGGAGAGGAGTGGCTGAAAACAGCCCCACAAAGAAGGGTCTGTGTGTGCACGTTGACAGGATGCCCACCAGGAGTCAGCAGCGTGTGTGTCCTGACAGCCGAGCCATTCTGGGATGCATCAAAAACAGCATCACCAGCCAGTCAAAAGAGGCAATTATCCCGCTGTGTTCAGTGTTCATGTGGCCTCAACTTCAGTGTTGTGTGCAGTTCTGAGCCTCACAGCTTAAGAAGGATGTAGAAGGTCTTCAGATGCATCCAGAGGAGAGAAGCAAAGCTAGTGAGAGGGTTGGAAGGCACTTCCTGTGAGGAGAAGCTGAGCACTTTGAGGTTCTCAAGTCTGTAGAAAACCAGGCTGAAGGGTGACCTCATTATTCTCTCCAGCTTCCTGAGGATGGGAAGTGGAAAGGGAGGTGCTGATCTCCAGTTTTCATATCCAGTGATAAGACATGTGGGAACGGTTCAAAGCTGTGCTGGGAGAGGTTTAGACTGAACATCAAGAAACATTTCTTTATGGAGAGAGGGTAGACAAGCCCCAGAAGAGGCTTCCTAGAAACATAGTAGATGCCCCCAGTCTGTCAGTGTGTAAGAGGCATTTGGACATGCTTAAAGTTTTGGTCAGCCCTGAATTGTTCAGGCATTTAGACTAGATGATCATTGTAGGTCTCTTCCAACTGAAGTAGTCCAGTCTATTCTTGTCCATTCTAAGGGGAAAACAAATTATATTTACAAATATTCTACTTTATTCAGGATTTGAACTGAAAGATGAAGATAAGGGGGAGCAAGCAGTCACGGTTTATTTGTTTTTTGGAAATGTGACAGGCAAGGCAGGTACGGATGCAAGCAATGGTATGAGGGTTTTTACACATCTCAGATTAATATACCTCTGTTTTTAAGGATGACCCTTGTAACATTTAACAGGCCTGACAGGAGAAGCTGAACTATTATGAGTCTCATTTACATGATGCAAATTGTTCCAGGAGAAGTTACTACAGAAGACTTTGTTACTCAAAAGTATAATCTAATGAATACTTGAAAGATTTTTGCACTGGGATACGAGAACTCTTCTATTATCTACATAAAAAATATTTAGGGAAGTCTGAGAGGAAATGTCATAGAATTACACCAAAAATCCATTTCCACAGGATCAATTATTAAATTACTTAAAGAAGAGCTAGAAAATGGAATTAACTAAAATATGAGTAAAAAAGAGAAGGTAGAATTCAGAAACAGTATAATGAAAAACTAAAACTGACATATTGTTCCAAAAAAGCCCGTCAGCAACCAAAACCAGATCAAATAAAATAAACCAGTATAAAATTACAGCTCCCTGTAAATGGACAGATAAGTCGGTTTAAAACAGTTTGCTTTATCATAATAAAGGTTGGATTTGACCAGGGTATCCTGGATAATTGAGAAATGTGAATGTTAATTCTGTGAAAGCTAGATCTGGGACCAATGACTGAGGCACAGGGTTACAGAGTAGTATAATCCCAAATGCCATGCAGAAGAAAAACATGTGAACAGAAACAAACCAGAAAACACTGACACATAAAAAACTGTGAATTAATTAGGATTACTAATTTAGTTGGAAATATAAGATGGAAAAATGAGGGTTTGTGGGATACTGGAGCCCATGGGAAGATTATTTTATATGGATACGTCTAGAAAGTTTGGAGAGTAAAGAAACAGAGTGTCAGACTGTCAGTGGACATAAATATATCAAAAAAGTATAAAGGGAAATCTTATTTTAATTAAGCACCATGGCTACTGAGCTAGTAATTAATTGTTCCCAACTGGGCTTGGCACTAGATCAATAGCTACAATGTTCCTGAAATTATAAACACAGTACAGTAAAGAACAGCAAGTACTGTGTCTGTAGTTCACTAGTGTGAATACCAAAATTGAGTCTGCTAAGAGTGTGGAATATGTTCATAAGTCCAGAACTCGTGGACATGATTACATTCTGATAATTTAGACAGACTGAAAAGAAAAGAGGAGTATCATTCCAGGGAAAGTCCCTACTATGGCAGGGGATTCTGGACATGGTTATTGAAAATTTAACAGCAATATTTTGGAGGACTGCTACTGCTCTGTGACTCGAGAAGATAAAATTAAACATAGTAACCTAAAGATTTTAAATATTATATGGTTGTTATTGTAAAAATGCAATATTGCTGGTACGTTTACAGATACAACATTGTACTGGACATTCAGCATATATAGGTTGAATCTATCTGGAAAAAGTAAGATTTTGGGTCTTGGATTACCAACACAGAGAATAGCTAGTTTCAAGACGAATACTTACTGGAGATGTACAGGGAAATAGCTTACAAAATAGTCAAAGGGGAGTATTCGTACATCTTTGAAGGTTTAAAATGGATCCCTAGTCTGCATGTGAGAAAAGTGACCAGTAGCCTGTAGAGGAGACTTAAAAATGTCTTACCTAATACATGAAATTATCAAGGAAAACAAAAAGGAATTATAAAGTATACCAAAATCAGACTCTGAGAAGCTGCAGAAAAACATAATGGTGTGCAATAGATGTCTCAAATCCAGGTGTTTCAGCAGGTATATCTTACTTCTTACCCTTAGACCCAGAAAAAGCCTACCATTGAGGGTTAATAGTTGAACAAAGCACCATCTTCTTTAGGCACAAAAGTCCGGTTTAGTTGAGTAAATATACATGAAGATTCTAACAGTAGGTAAAAATATCATGCAAAACTTCAGCCTGAGATATGTATTTCAGTGTGGAAATAGTTTTATTGTTGTCCTGTCCTTACAGATGATTACATGGTACATGTCAGAAAAATGTTACAGGCATCATAAGAACACCTGGAACTTGGTGACTCTTCAAAGAAATCTCTCCTTAACAGAAACTGGCCTGAAATCCACCCTTATGTAAGGATAGTACTGATGCAAGAGGTTAAAGTTGCTTGTATTGCCCCTATTATGATGATAGCTAAGCTTCCATAATCTTGACAATATTTGAGAAAGTGTGCAAGAAAGTGCTAACCATAATTTTTACCAAGGAAAAAACAAATCTGTTAGAGCAGTAAATTCAAGACACAAGTTAATGTCTCAGATCTTAAAACAACTTTCTATGACATGGCCTAAGTGAATTTAAACTCTCCATCCCAAAAACAGAAGTCCACTTTTAAGTGACATTTTGGAGAAGCTGGCAGTATATGCTTCTTTAATGTTTTTACATTATTTAACCAGAAGATGTGACTGGGGGCAAGGCAAGAATGATCTTGACACTTCTTTCTGTATAATAAAAGTAGATTTTGTAATGTAGGCCTCTCAATGAAGATAGAATATTGCAAAAGAAACACTGACTTCAATAGCCTATGCTAGCATAAATTGTTTATTTTGACAGTCAGTCAAGAAGGTGACAGTTCAGTCGTGACTGCTGACCTTCCTCAAGGTTTCTTCTAAATAAGTCAAAGCAAACTCTCCAAATATCTAGAAGAAATGCCATGTCAAAACAGTGTGCTTCAGAATAAGTGTCAACATGTATGACTAAATTAAATTAACCTGCACCAAAGATTAAACATCATTGTTCTGAAATGCATAACTGTCCTTGTATTTATAGAGGGAACTGCATCAAAATAACCTTGATGATTTCTATGGATTTGGGGAGGAGGACACAAACATACAGCTCCTTAAAATAAGTGGTCAGAAATCAGTGTTGGTCCATGGAAAAAATGAAAAGCCAATACTGTGTTAAATGAAACATCAATAGTTTCGGTTTTAAGATTTCATATCTGAGGTATTGTCAATATTAACTATAAATCATGGTTTGGGGAAAGCAGGTCTGTGTTCTGAAGTATCAAATCACCATAGTTATTTAACTGTAGTGGTGTTGATGGCTACATCAGAATTTCTTTTTGCCATTAGCAAGAGCATCCGAAGACTGAAATGGTAGCTGGTAGGAAACAACTGCAGTGAAATTACGTTTTAAAAGCCAATCGTGTTATTCAGATCACTTTCACAGGCAATAAAATAATTACATTAAAGCAGGAATAAGCTCCACAGAAGACTAAATGACAGGGGTTACTATAGCTGCTATTTACAGAGACAAAGTCTGAAAAGATTTTATGTAGCTATTATTCACATACAGATATGTGATGCTCTCTAACATTCAGGCTTCCTGAATGGTGTTGGAGTTGCAATGCTTATCTCTGAGTTAGTTATATAAATCTAAACTATTATATAAATCTAAACTACCTATTTCTTGTTTCTTTTAATTCAAATCCCTGGCAGTATAACCATGGGAATATATGTATGCTTCTATACACAGAGTTTTTAAATGATTTAACTGAAAAATAAGATACTTCAAACTGATAAAACAATACATAGAGGAAGCTGTTAATTGGGAGCTCACTCTTTAGTATATGCAAAGACAAGCCTGTTTTTTCCCTTGATGTTCACAGATAGGTTTATTGCCATTTAAACTCTCAGCAATTCCTTCTTCCCAGCTCCAGGATCACTTAACATGCCAGGAAAAGTACATGAGCCAAAATGCGTCTTCAGGGAGGTGTTATGCTGCCCTGAACAGTTGACTATTCCAACATTTAGAATTTATGATTCTGTCATTACAGAACACATATAAACCTTCAGGATCAGTGAAGTCTTGAGGGTATGTTCAATCCATTTTAAAAAAGGATCTATTAGTAAATTTTAAGTAGCTTTTTCCTCTGTTTCTCAATGGAGGCTGTTATATGTAAACTACTCCACAGCCTATTCTTAACCTTCCTGGAGGAACTGCAGTTCTAGAAAACATTTGCATGCTGCCACAATCCATGTGGTTAAAGGAGCTAAATTATTCAGTGAAGTATCTTTTCCATATTCAAATCTTGTCAAAGCCTGCTACGTAAGAAGCAGATTCTTTAAAACAGACCATTGCTCTTTGGTTCCAGCAGGTTGTCTTTCCTGTGGATACTAGCAACTCTCCAGAAAAAAGTGCTTCCTCAGCTTTGCAATTTCTTATGAATTTAAGTGATTCTTATAGTCTCCTTAATTCCCTATTTTTCATTTCTTAGTCATAACAAAAAGTATTGTACCAAGCTTCCATTCCCCTTCCACAGTTCTGTCTTGGGGAAAAAAGCCTAAGAAGCTCTCACTGACCTTTTTCCACCACTGGAGAAGGTCTCTGGAGAACTCACTCCCCCTTTCATCCAGTGCTTCCACAAGCTAGCCTTTTCTGGTGAAGGATTATGTTTGCCCTTGTGCCTCCTTCCTTTCAGCAATTGATACCTACTCAAAGTCAGATGTAAAGACCATTATTGTTTGGGGAAGAATTTAAACAGCCCTACTCAAGACTAAATTCTGGTCTTGCTTCAGCACCTGGGGAAATTTGCCAGGGGCTTACCTGATTTACTTTGACAGATTTAGATGATTAGCCAGTAGTCTAAGTTCAAGACATGCTAAATACACTCTGAGCCATGCTCATCACTTGTAACTGGAATCTGAAGTCCTTGTGCTGACGTTTCTCGGTTACTTTTTAAGGCATTTAATTCACAATGTGCACCTTGGTCTCTGCAATGTACTCTCCATGAAACTAAGTTTGTCTTTATTGAAGTACCTACTATTTTCTCCACAAAGAGGCAGCAGTTTGTAAAAAGTACTGTACAAATATTACATATTGCAAAAAGTACCGAAAGTACCTGTTATCAAATAGTTTGAAAATCAGATTCAGGATGAATGGAAATACCAAAAAATGGGTACTTTCAAAAGAGTGGGATAAGGACTATATATTTTTTTTCTGACAGAAGAAAAGATTTTCCCATAAATAATGATAACAAACATGAAAAGGTTATGCCATGGATCCTTTATTGAAAAGAGTTGTGTTTATATGTATAAATATATATACAAAACAGTTGCCCAGAGAAGCTGTTAGTAATTACTTTAAAATAAGGCCCAGAGAAGTACTCTTTCTTACTGGTCAGTTTGTCACTTCAAGTCTATTTTTCTCTAAAACTCAGCTAGATCCCACACATCACTAAGCATCAGTGATTCTCTTTGAAAAAAAGGCAGAGCCCAACTTATTTATACAAAACTGTATGGAATTTACTCACCTCAGAACATATGGTCAAATATCTGCTTACTGCAAGCCTGGTATTCAAACATATTTGATCTTTATCTGAGGTGTAGGATAAAATGTCTGCCTGTTTTAAGAGAGTCACAAGGTTAGTGCTTGCAAAGCTGAACTACTGAACTATTCCAAACAATGGGACAAATCCATGTTCCAAACTGACTTACATAAAATAAATATTTCTCATTGTTATTACAGCAAAATTTTCATCTAAGAAAGTACATGCAGATAAAATCTTCACTATTTTTTCATAATTTAAATGCAAATTACTGACTGAAAAATCAACTTATTACGATGAAACCTGAAAAAAGGAGCTACAGAATGAATGGAATATTCAGTAAGCCATCCAGTTGATTTTCAAAAAGATCCCAATTATATTTTTTCCCAATAAAAGTGTAAAAAGAAGCAGGTTTAATTCAGACAATTTAGGGAATAGTTTATTGGGAAATGGTAATATGACTGTGAATCTCTGTCTTGTCCCTTTGTTTTGGAAACTGGCCCATTTGTACAATTGATCTGTAGTTATCTTTCCTTTAATTTCTCTTTTCGCTTTCAATGTCCAGTGCATTCAGCATATTTTTTTCCAAAACAGTTGTTTTTATTTTACACATAACATTATACTACTTAAACTGAGCATTGCCTCATTTTCTCCATTTATATTTTCCATAAATATTATAATTGTCCTAAGCTTTTCTATGAGTTTTCTCTGCTTTGCCTGACATTATACAAGAGGACCTATACATTTTCATTGCATTCACTTGAGGCAACAGCTTTGATACCTTGGTTCAGGACACAAATATTTTTATTTCTACTTAGTCTAAATCACACAAATTAGATAAGTGCTGCCATACATTTCTGGGGAGGTTGGCTGTTTCATTTCTTTCTGTGCCAAGATAAGTTGTATTCCCAAGACATGGCAGAATTTTATTGCATCCCATGCATACCATGACTGAAATTGTTACCCGGAAAGGTATTTTGTCAATTTTCACGTAATTTTTGACTATAGAAGATAAATTAAAGTCATTCTGAAGAAAATCAAGAAAATAGGATCAAGACATACATTAGGGAAAAAAAATGGTAAATAGGGATAGGCTTTGGAGGACCATCAACATACCACAGGACACTCTTTACAGCGATGAGGGCTTGGCACTGTGACAAACTGCAACCATTTTCTGTGCCAATTATGATGATATGAAAGTTGTGATAACTAAACAAGCTTCACTGTTAAAAAAGATGGAATTACAGTGGTTATTGATTTAATCTGAGTTGAAGTTTTAGCAGACAAGAGCTTCCTTAAGTAAAGGCATCCTACAACACTTCTTTCCATTGTGAACTGGAAATAAAGAATTGAAAAATCCCCCTTTAAACATGGTAAAGTATAGAATTATAAAAGTGACTGTCTGCCAAAAAGAAATCTGATGAAAAACTGGGCTTTGAAGCCAGGAAAATTGCTTTCCTGCTGCAGTTTTTGCTGTGAAACATAAGACAGAATACTTGACATCCAAAATTTTGTACTACTTTACATCTCATGACCATAGCAACAAGGTGTTCTCAATAAAAATGTAGGAATGAACATCTACATCCATTTGTCATCTAAAATGAATGGAAGCTGATGGCTGAGGGTGGGGGGGATCTGCTCCATTGCAATTCATTCTCTTGGGTTTTTTTTTTTCAATTCTAGGAGGAACTGTTTACCTTTGTCAAATTGTGTATAAATTGATAGAGGCATCTGAATCATGGGAAAAAAATTAATCCTTGCCCACCTTCTGATCTGTGGAATTAAAGACTCCCTAGCCTACAATGGTATTTCCCTCATTTAGCTTCCACTTTCTCTTTCTGAAGCATTGCCAAAACAACTTTTAAAAGACATCAAAAAGAAATTAAGAAAAAAAACTGTCTCCAGAGTAAATAAAAATACTGAAAATTTACCTTGTCAGTTCAAGTAGACTTAAAGCACATATTTTCTAATGGTCCTGAGAATAATTTTTTTTAAAAATTAACATATTTTTCAGTTTGTTTTTTAGGCATTTCAAGGTACTTTCGAGGATCCTATTGTTTTCCCTGTTTTTTATGGGAAAAGTGTATTAAAATTTATCACATTTTGTCATATCAAACTATTATTATATCAAAGCAGTGAAAAACAAGGTTATTTGCAAGGAAAAACAGGATGAAATTATAATAGTGGCAAAGGCCATTAGTAAATAAACAGGGATACAGCAGAAGTCATGCAAGTATTTCCAGGGGAGCAAGAACCTAAAATATGAAAACTGCAAACTCTAGAACTCTTTTTCTTGCACTGTCTTAAAAATTCAGTCTCAAGATTATATTTTGAAAACAGAAAATGCTATTTTCATGTCCAAAAATTACTTCTCAATGTAATTGAACTGTAATAAAACATTCCATAATTACAGAGACTGGCGAAATGTGGCATTTTATTTTTAATGTTTAGCCAAGAGCATTTAATTTAAGCTTTTCGTTAAATACTACACTATTGTAAAGGAATGTTTAAAAAAAAAGAAACTCATTTCCAAAACTCTTTTTTCACCAGACCAAAAATAACAATATAAACTGTGCACACATATCCAGCTATTAGCTGAAATCTCAGCCAAAGCTGCCTGGTCTAGGACCTGCAAAGCCCAAGCCACTCATGGACACGAACTTCTACCTACTCTACTCAGAATTCGTCTCCAGTTCCCCTTTATAGGCTTAACATATATTTAGAAATTCTCTTTACAAAAGCAGATCTTCATTGAGATTTAGATATATTTGACTGTCTTGCAGAATCTACTATCTATATTTTTTTTTCAATATGAAGTGGGGTCCCATTCTCAACACTTATAACAAATAAAATATGCTGTATATTGCCTTGTTTCTTAAGTATAATACAAATCTAACCCTAAAATTCACAAACACGAAAAATTAGAGCATACACTTGATGTTCAGAAGAAGCACTTGCAGACAAATTAAATTATAGGCACCAGAAAATAACATTTCCTACTCAGCATCTGCATAGAAAATTTAACTATACAACGGAATGGATGTAAAAATTTTAAGCTAGACTGAAATGTAGGTAGAGATTTACTTCTAATAGTTAAATGATATTACTGTAGAAAACATAATTAAAGTGGTTGGATTCAAATGTTATGCTAGAGTTCTGCTTTTATGTTTTAATTTCCATTGAAAAAATCCAGTCTAATGCTTTACTCTGGAGAGTATGTTGAGATTTGGATGATTCCAAGCCTCTTTCCTAAATAGTATTTTTAGGGGTAAGGTTGCTGCAAAGATTAGGGCTTTTCTATAAACCCCAAGTGAATTTGCTAAGTGGAAAATTCAGGAAAAAAACTGAGTGACACCATAAAAACAGCAAGTTATAGTTTTCCAAATTGTATCCAGAAACTTCTCCAGATTTGCCAGAATATAATCCCAACCCAGTCATCATAGTGAAGTATTTCATTGTGTGATGTATAATCATTAACAGATGAGCAGTCATGATAACAGTAAAAAAAAAAAGGGAAGAAAAATAATCCCCTGCAATTCTTCAATACTGAATTACCAATGCTTCTTTTACATCAACTGGCTATTTTTTTTAATAAGTGAGTCTGACTCCATGGTAGCTTTCTATCAAAGTATTAATGCTTAACAAAAGAAGATACTAATTTCTCTGGAAAAGGTAAATTTAGCAGGTGAGAAGTAAAAAAATGAAAAGGATTACAGTAGCTATTTGCATGCCTCTTATTAGTACTTAGAATGATATATGGTACGCATAGCTTGGAGGAAAATTAATTTTGCATTAATCTTTATTTGGAGGCACCTCTGATTTGTAGAACAGCTGATAACATTCAATAAGTTACGAACAGAGCCTCTCCTCCAACAGCAAATTAGCTGGTACTTACCACAGGATAGCATAAGCAACAAATTCTTGCATATTATCCTTGTAAACACTGATTGTGTTTGCACTCTACCAAACAATCCCTATTCAGTAACAATCCCTACCCATCACAAATGACTGAAATACCCCACAGAGCAGCCTGGCTGCCTGGCTAACCAGTGGAGGCCTGGCTATCTGTCCACTGTGCAGCTGCTGGCCCAAGCTGAGCAGCCACAGAGGAAGTCAGCAGGGCCTTGCCCCACCATGTGAGTCACCTGCAAGCTGGTTACTGCCTGGCTTACCAGGCTGCCAAAGCACAAACAGGTAGGGCTGCCTTCCCTCTGAACTGTCAAACCCACCTGGCAGCTGCCAGACAGCTCGGCCATGATGTTAAAGGCACCTTCCATTCCACTGGGGATTCTGCACTATCTGTATTTTGGCCCCATCAGCAAATCTCTGTACTACAAAATGGAATTCCCTTTTCTTACCAGATCTCATTTAATCACATCAGGCCAACCTGGCTTGACTGGAAGTCTTGAAGACTGAGTAATTTGGGAACTGAGATCAAATTTCATCAGTGATGTCAACAGAATCACACAATCATAAATACAATCATACGATCATACAACCATAAAATAGTTAGGGCTGGAAAAGAGCTTTAAAGGCGATTCAGACAAAACCCCCTGCAACAAGTGGGGACATCTTCAACTTGATCCAGGTGCTCAGAGCCCTGTCCAGTCTGATCTTGAATGTTTCCAGGGATGGGACATCTATCTACCACTTCTCTGGGCAACCTTTTTCAGTGCTTCACCAGTCTCACACTAAAAAAATTCTTCCACGTATCTAACCTAAATCTCTCTCCTCTTAGTTTAAAACCATTACCCCTCATCCTATTGCTAGAATCCCTATTAAAAAGTCTGTCACCATCAAACACACCTGAAACTTATCATCCTGAGATGTTGAGAACAGATTGTCAAGACTTGACGAACCCTGAGAGCCCTTTGTGGCTCAGTCATGTAGGAATCCCTAACAGTACTAAGGGAGACTTGGAGCATGTCATGAACAAGAGGTCTCTGGAGGAAAGGTGAAGGACATGAAAGCCCATGCAGTTTTCCTTCCTCCTGCCAGTCACAGGAGAGGCAGCTAAAGGAGAGCCCATCCTGAGAGTTGATATCTGTCTGCATAATTGATCTCGCAGATTGGGCTTTAGCCTTCACAACCACAGGACCCTTTGGAAGTGGTGAGGATGGCCAGACAGATGTGAGATCCGACTGATGAGGTTATTTACTTTGATGGTGTGTCTGTGGGAACCAGGATGATTTTGCCTGAAAGCTAATATGAAAAAATGAAAGCTTAGCCATTTCCATTCAGTGGATGACTCTAACAGTGCCAGAACAGGGGAGGGTCCCCAAGCAGATTAGAAGGAGCAGAGCTGCCCCATCCCTAGCAGCAGCAACCTTTACTTATACTGGACGAGATTTTATCTGCTTACAGCCTGACCTCCTAAAGCTTTGTGTCCTGTGGCTGAGGTCACACAAACCCATGCCAACAGCATGAATGCCAGCTGAAGGGCTTAGCTGCTGAGGGAACACTTGAGAAGACTTGTTTTAGCGTGAATTCTTGATTGGGTTTGACAGCTGACCCCAGCAGCAGCCTTTCCTTCAGCTGAGGTACCCTGCTTCATCCAAGATGCCAGATTTCATGATCATTATTAGGGCAGGAAACAGAGACACACAGGGATATGTGAAAACAGAAGCCTAACTTGCATAGGAAGCAAGGCAAAAACCTGCTTCTCTGAGAAAACTCATGCTGGCTAGAAATTGTTTATTAACAAAAATTTATATCAAAACTACTTGCAAATAAAATAATAGAGAAATGGCTCTTTTCAGTGTAGAGAGGGTTTTTAAAATAGCAGAAAATTTTACATGCCACTTTTCAACATTGTCCTGTCCATGCAAGACCTATTCAATACTGTCATGAACAGCCTGGGTAAAAAAATGGCAGAGATAATATGAAAAGAAAAAAAATCAAGTATTTTTGCTAAACTGAGTGGCCACGATCAACATTATTGAAATTTAGCAAGGGGAAAAACACTGCTAATAAGGAGATACCATATGTATGGACACATTTGAGTAGTAACTGTCTAGAACAGGGATCTATTATCAAAAATTAAATTCAGATGTTGTTGATTAAAAAAATAAAAAAACACCAACCCTTTCAGAGAGGGGCAAGATTGGACATACTCATTTGCCAGTTTTGAGGTGATGAGGCTGGTCAGAGACATGTGAGAACTGCTGTTTTGGGCTCTACACTTAATAAATAGTGTTGAGAAATTAGGAGAAGTACAGAGGAGAAAAAAATAAAACACACAGGAGGCAAACATCTAAGAAGTGGTCATTGAAAATGTGAATTTTTCATGTGGAAAAGGTAGATATGCTTATAATATATAAAGGAGCTCCTTCCGCTTTATAGTGTGGTTTGGGGGGGGTTGGGTTTGCACATCCACAGTAGATAGCCATTTATAAAAAAACAAAACTTCATTGTGGGTTTCAGATGATGAAATATGATAACAGGATTTGGCACAATCAGCTTTATTGAAGGTTTTCACAAGTTGGATGCACACCTTTTAGAAACTTTGTAGGTCAATGTTGTCCAAGCTGTTGATCACAAATAAAAACCTCTATAAAGTTAAAAGACAGATACTTTTTACTCCCACTCTACCAGACAGCCAGAATGGGAGTAAAATGTGAGTTTATATGAGGAATGTGCCAATGGCTCCTTAACAGCTCTCTAGCCCACAGTCAACAAAGAGCTGAGCTGAAGGGAATCCCAAAGCATCATCAGTATGATCTGACTGGAGCGTACTGCGACATTTACCCTTGCCAGGTACCTGATGTAGGGTCAGTGTGGATGTGATACCTGAGCCAGATTGCTCCAGGTCCAAAGGTCAGGGTGCACCAGACGCTTCATGAACCATCTTGACTATGGAAGACCTTGAAGCCTCTTCCAGCTCACCACTCCCATGTGAACTCTAAGTAAATGTCCTAAACACCAGCTGTGAATTTAGGTCGCTCTCCTGGCTCATTGCTTTGAGTTCAGTGAGGAAACACAGAAACAGAAAGGGGAAAAAACCCTTTCAGTCCAGAACTCATGTTATGAAGATAAACTTGTACCAAACAGTCTGACTATTCTCAGAGGGCTTATGCTTTGGGCCCCTCCATTCAGGAAGGACACTGAGGCACTGGACCTTGTCCAAGGAAGGGCAACGAGTCTGGAGTAGCAATCCCGTGAAGAGCAGCCGAGGGAGCCTGGACAAAAAGAGGCTCAAGGGTGACCTTATCACTCTTTACAACTTCCTCGAAGGAGGTTATAATCAGGTGAGGGTCGGCTGCTTCTCACGGGCAACCAGCGACAGTATGGCAGGACATAGTCTCAAGCTGTGCCAGGGGAGATGTAGCCTGGAGATTAAGACCTTTTTCACGAAAGGGTGCTTAGACATTGGAATAGGCTACCAAGGGAGGTGGTGGAGTCTAGTTGACAGTCTAGTTGACATGGCGGTGTTTGGTCATAGGTGCGACTCGATGACCCCAGAGATCTTTTCCAGCCTGACCGATTCTGGATTCAGGGACGCCACCTCCTCGAAGCCCCCGCAGCCGCCGCCGCCCTCAGCCCCGCTGAGCCCTGCTGGTCGAGGCTCCGCCCCGCGCCTCAGCATTTCCGGGTCGGAGGCGGGGCGGCGTGAGGGGGCGGGCGCTGACGTTGCCGGAGGGTCCGGGGGCCGCTCGGCGCCTGTTTATTGTTCTCGCCACCGCCGCCGCGTTCTGCCTTTCCCGGCGCCTGCGGGGCCGCGGCGGGAAGGCGGACAGCAGGACCGAGAGAGCAAAGCCCCTCCGCCAGCGGCGGCGCGGGGGCGGAGGTAGGAGGGAGCGAGCGGGCGGAGGCGCCGCCCGGGGGCCGTTAACCCGTTTCCGCCTCTCCGCAGCGCGAGCCGGGGCGGCGATCGCGCGCGTCACGCCGGAGCGAAAGCGGGACAGCCCGGGAGCGGCAGCCCGGGAGCGGCCATGGCCTACGCGTACCTCTTCAAGTACATCATCATCGGAGACACAGGTGGGTGAGCCCGGGCCGGGCTGGAGCGGGGCGGGGGACGGAGAGGAAGGCCCGGCTCCCCGCGCCCATTTCCGCAGTGTTGGCAGTGCCGCCGACGTGGTGGCTCCGCGCGAGGAAGAGGCGGTGTCTCCCCCCCGCCTCTGCGCCGGGCTCCGCCCGCGGCCTCAGCCTTGTCTCCCGGCGGCCTTGGGCCCCTGGCAGCCGCCTCCGGGCCTGGGTGACGGGCCGCGGGGCAGCTCGGGCTGTGTCACGGCCTGGCTGCGGCGGCAAAGAGGGGCGGCGAAGACAGAGAAGGCGTTGTCAAAACGAAACTTATACCTGGGTAGTGCCCGTGGTTTGTAGCCTTGTGGCAGCGAGGCCACATTCCACCCCGCAGTTTTGTGATTGAGTTTCTGTCTCATTGCTGTGAGTTACCTTCAGCCTAGGCTGCAAGGATGCTCTTTGCAGTCTCGGCTGGGGCTGCTGTAGCAAACTGTGTGAAGGCACGCAGTCGAAGGAAAATTAAAAGCCCCGGCTCTTTCAGTCTAATTTAAAGGGATTTTTGTGTGTGTGTGTGTATGTACGCATACCACTGCTTTCCCAGATGTTTCTTGTCGCTTTTTAAAAACATATTGAATCATAGAATGTCAAGGGGTTGGACTGGGGCTGAAAGATGATCTCGTCACAACCCCCCCTGCTATTGGCAGGGACATCTCCCACTAGACCACATTGCTCAAGGCCTCATCCATCCTAGCCTTGAACATTTCTTACAAACTTACTGTATTCTATTTATAACTGGCTGCTGTGACAAATAATAATGCTTAGAAATGCTGCTGGCATAGCCGTATGCTGATAGGAATTGCTGCTTGAAGCCCCTTTGACAATCTATTTTATGCTTCCTCAGCCTAGTATGGCTAGGAGTAGCATACTTTGATCAAACTGTTGTCAGGACAAGGTAGCTAACTTAGTTAACCATTGTGCCTGTGTGTTGTGCATTTTCCTTGCTGTTTTCCTCATACCTGTCTAAATGCTGCCTTTAGTAAGTTTGATGACACACCTATTATTTTAGATTCTATTCTAAGGGTACCTTCATAATTGTACTTCATACCTATGAACCAAATTATCTGTTGGTGGATCATAATTATATATTAGAGTTGCATTACACATGAGGTTGTTAAATACCCTGGATGAAACTAATGTGTGACTTTTATCTGCTTTTTAAACATACACTTAAACTGAAAGCTTTTTTAGGCTTCTGCAGTAGCAGCTGTAGTACAGGTGAATCTTTAGAAATATATCACAGCTATAATGACCATGTTGGAAGCATTAGGCTGTAAATGAGAAGTGAAAATTCTGATTTGCGTTGAGTACTACTTGAGTGAGAGTTCATGAAGCCAGGACAGGATAGGATATTACCTGTGGAAATTCAGGAGATGTCAGAAGAGGTTTGTCAGGCCAGAGTGATGCAAGATGGTAGTGCACAGTTCAGAACGACAGTGAGTCAGAGCAGGTGCATCCCTAAAAGAAATATCCTCAGTGTGATGGTCTATGCTGCACTCTTGAATTTGAGTTGCTTGAAACATGAAATACATAGTGCATGTGTGTCACTTCTGAAGTTGTTGCAGCTGCTTGGGAAACACAGAGAGGAAAATGACTCACAAATTTGCTGTTGACTTTTTGGTTAGTCTTTTTTTTTAATTCTTACGGCTTGCATTTTTGAGTTGCTACAGCGAGCTAATTAAAACTACTGCAGTGATTATTCTGAAATGAATTGAATTTGTCAATAGCACTACATTGGTTTTGCTTTTATTTAGATCTCCTGTGAGCCTTTTAAATATTCTAATAGAGCTGGGACTGAAGAGCCAATTTATGTTGTGCACAGGTGCCAAGATAATGGTGGTGGTGTAGGTCTAGGCTACTCTTCCTCAGATGAAGGCAATTGAACTCAAAGTTCTGATGATAGAAATTAAGAGTGTCCTCCTCTGTTCCCATGGTGGTTTCCCAGTGTTCCAGCCAGTGAAGATACCACAAACCATGTAGATTTCACAGTGATCAAGAAATTTGTTTCTGGTATTTGATTTAGAGTCTTTGGAAATGCCTCAGCTGCCTGGTGACTCAGCAATTAGTTGTAAACAAACTGTAGGAGAAAACTAAGAGACTCAGCTGAGGACAGATGTTAACATTTAGCTCCTCTTTCAATGCTAAAAAACAAAGTAGGTTGTGTGATCCATAAGGAAACCAACAAAAACTCCCTGGAGTTACACAAGACACCTGTATGTGCCTTCTCTGAATTGTGATTTCACGTGCTTTCATCTGCTTAAACACAGGAATTCAGGATGATCTCAGTCTCTTAAAACGACAGCCACAGAGACTGTGCAAGACTGCCTTGTGCTCAAAAGTTCTTGTCCCTTTGCATTCCTTGTTTCATTGGTCATTTGCATTCACTGACTATTTTCTTTTTCTGGTGCTTCAGGCATGGTAGCTTTATGAATTGCTTCTAATCTGGTTGTTAACTGTGTTTTTTAATGTGTAAAAATGGTTTTCTGTAGAATTGGAATTGGTTTAACAGTTTTCTGTTATGGGAGAGACCTGAAAGGGCATGACTGTATTTCAGGTACTCAAACAACATTGCCATAAATCTGTGTGTTTTTATGTTATAGCAGTGGGACAGTAGCTATGGAGTTTAACAGAAAAATACTACAGGTGTTACAGAATACTGATTACTGTGAGAGTTTATCAGGAAAAATCCTTCAATCTGGCTATTTCCAAAGCATTACAGAAGTTTGCAAATGCATTTAGAAGTATGTATGGTGTATGCTGCTTAGGGCTGTACCTCTGAGACCTTAGCCTTTAAGGTTGATGGTGTCTTTCATTTTGGTTGCTGGTAGAAACTGGTATCTTCATCCACTCTTCCTTATACATCTGCCTTTGGACACCAGTTGAAGTTGAGATGGAGTTTGCTCTGAGCTAGGATGATACTTTTGGCATATGAGAATTATCTGTTTGTGCAGCTGGTGACTGAGTCTTTAATTTTTTTTCTTTTAGATCTTCTTCTCTATGATGATAAAAACTTCTTTATTTACATTTTTATTACCAGCAATGCACCATGTGGGAATAAACTGGAAAATATACGAGATTTCTGTGAAGATGAAAGCTGGAATATTTTTTCAGAATAATATACATTAACCAGAATTTTCCCTGAACTTCAGCATATCTCAAATTCCAGTTTTGAAATGGTCAGATTTCTTGCCATCAACATAACTTGTCAGTTGTAGCCTATCTAAATGTCTTTTTAGGATCACTGTTGGTGCATTTTCCATGAGCAAGTGCACCTGTTTTTCTTGATGTGTTACTGTATACTTTTTTGCATAATGGACTTTCACTTGCCTTTCAATTTCAGCAGATAGTTGCTGCTTCTAAGACCGAGAGTATCTCCAAGTTATTCTTATTAGGAGGCAATGATGAAAGAAAATAAAATTGTTTGGCGATCTTATTCTCCTCACTCTCTAGAGTAAAGTAAGCTATGTAGTCAGCCATTTCACTTGTGTTGGAGACTTTCAAATGTTGAAATTAAGCAATTTAATTTATTTTCTTTTTCAGTCCTCTTTGTGAAATATTTCTAGTGTCTTTGCTCTGGAACAGCAGCTGTTACTGGCTAGTGAAGTGTATGACCAGAGTCTTTTGCCCTTATTTTATCTAAGTGTGTAATAGTATTTCTTAGCTAAACTGTTTTTCGTCTTGCCAGAGCTGGTGTTAATACCCTGTGACAGCTTGAGAACTTGTTTGGGCTGAAAACCAGAGTACTGGTCTGTACTACTTATATCTTGCTTTAAGACCCTTTCAAGGATGCTTTAATCCCAAAAGAACTCATATTAGGTGTTGTGTATGATCATCCTCTTAGCCTCTTAGAAGTTGTTAACTAGAATTAACAAACTATATGTCCATACAAATGGTTTCATGAGACTGTTAGTGTGCACGCTTGTACTGATTCTAACGCTGTTTAAAAGGAACCTCAAACACCTTGCCACTCAAAAACATCTAACTCAACCCCACCTCCAGTTTCATCTAAAACCATGTTATTATGAGTGGCTGGCAGTTTCTAAGTTGTTTGTGACCATGCAGAACACAAAGAAGCCTTTTTTACAGGCTCAAATGTAGCTTAATTTTATTTGGAAATAATTTTTACTTATTTTTAAAACCTAGTGTGTATTTTTAAAACCTAAAGTAGTGAAGCGGTGCTGTACAAACAGAAATATGGTGAAGCTGAACAGCTCCTTTAACTTTGTAGGTCTGTGCTAATTGTTATGTAGAAAGAAAGAATTTACATCACTGGCTTCAAATATGGTGTTGAAAATGTTTAAGTGTTGAAGCTGAATCATCTTTAAAGAAGCCATTTTTGTTTTCCCAAACTTACATAGGCATCATGAAAGATTTTGGAGGTTGATTTTCTTCTGTTCTTGTCCATGCTTACATTTGTACGTGAGGTCCTTTGCTCTGTATGTGACAGTTTGGAATTTTCTAGTTTGTCCTTCCTATGAACTTAAATAAAGCTTTCCCATTTGATGGTGGATTTGTGCCTAAGACATAACTGACTGAGAAGAGGTTAAAAAAAAATACTTGCTTTAGGTTCATGCCTTGTTCTGCCTAGGCCTGTGATAAGGTAATGCTGCACTTTCCAAAGTTGCATGAAGCTGCTGTGGAAAGGGAGGAGAGAGGGAATGAACTGTAGCCTATGATAAGAAAAGAGCTTATGAAAAATCTGGAAGCTCTGCAGACTACTGGAAAGAACTAAAAGTATCTCATAAACCAGATTAGATATATGTCTTGTGACATTTGTAATGTGTAATTAATTACCTGGTTAATATCAAAGTTAGCTTTAAAATCTGGATTCTTATATGTATCATTTAGATAATAATCTATTTTGTGTGTGTGTATATACATATAATATGTATATATATACAATAATCATATCTATAATCTTGCCCATCATTTGAAACTGTATTTGAATCCTAGCTTTAAGATTTATTTTTGTTTGTTTTTTCAAAGGAAGGTGAGAAAACAGGAAGCTTGTTTCATCTCAGTTGGTATCGTGGCACTGGGTTTATGGACATCCAAGCTGACATAGTAGGTTACATGTGAAAGAAGGAGTTCTTGGTCCCCTGAACTTGTGGTGACTTTGATAGTATGCCATGATCTGGATCCACCCACTAACGGAGTAGAAAACTACCTTCTTTTTAGTGGCTGAATCAGGTGATTTGGCCTTGTGACTGTGCTTTGCACAGTCTAGAGTGCATTCAGGGAAGGAAACTGGATCTATGAAGATTACTGAGAGCAAGATATCAAAGGGAATTAGGTCTTCATCTCTGTGTGTGTTGGACTGATTGATCACCATCAAGTACAAGGAAAATAGTTCTGTGAGACTGTTGAATTAATCCAGGTTTATCTGCTGCCAAAATGAGTAGACCTTGTTACCACTTCATGTCTCAACTATGAGCTCTGCTGCTTCTTAGCTGTCAACATCACTTGTGTGATCCTTCAGAGAGCCAGCTCAGTTCACAAAGATGATTTGAAAAACTAAACTAATAGTAGGTATGCTCCAAAGAGTGCAAGAGCCCTTTTGAGTAAGGAGGTGGAGCTGTGTGGGAAGGAGTGAGTCTACTCACCAGAGACAGCAGGCAGATTAATGTAGGAGATTTTTCTTTAGCATTCAGTTTTTTTTCCACAGATGGGAGAACTACTACTGCCATTCTTTTCCTCTGTCACCTTTCTTGGGCGGTAGTGGTGCTTAGGTGAGCAAGTAAGGAAATGCTTAACCTCCCCCTACCCTCTTTTTTGACCCATTTTTAGTTTTGAACCAAGTCAGCTTTTCAAGGCAGACGTCAGTGGAAGGAACACTGCTGAGTTTTATCTAGAGGTAAGAAAAACCTGGAAGTTTTCCTCATGTTCATTAGTACACACCTGATTTTGCAGCCAGTACCTGAACTTTCCTTGCCATATCACAGGGTGTCAGGAAAGGGAGAAGGAAGCAAGTCACCTCTCTTAGCCAAAGACTGGATCAGCTGTAGCATCATGTGTGCTGTGGTTTCAGAGCCGTGTTGTTTTTAAGTGCTACAAGTGCAGCTTATTACTGAAAAGAATAACCATTCCCTTTGCTGTGTCCTCTGTAGCCCTAGTCTCATACTTGTTCTGGTGTTTTGGATGAGTGTAGAACTGTGCTGTGTCCATTTCTTGGTGTAGCTTGTTGCATATGAGTGAAAAGGCAGAAGGGTAGCTTTACTGCTGAGCCCTCAAACAATCATAAGTATAAAAGGAAGGGGTGGTGTTGAAGCTGGGCCAGAGTGGACCGCAGCAAAGTTCTGGCAATGCCTTGTCTAAGGAAATTGACTGCAAAATTGCACCCAGATTAAGAGAAAGCTGTTAAGGGAGTCAGAGGAATTTAGGGAATCAACTCAGTCTGCTGGTTTGGAATTTAGAACTGGAGGGTAAAATCATTGTGTGAGTACTAAGTGATGAAGGGATCCTAAAACAGGCACTTCAAAAAAGAAAGCTGCCTTCCCTCCGAGCACGTAATCCATTGTTTTCATTTGTTCCTAAGGAAGAGCTTCCGTTTACTGTGGTTGTTGAAGTGTATCCAAGCTCTCTCATATGAAAATACTAGATTTTTTTTTTCTGGGGTGGTTTATCTGAAGCTATATTAAAATAATTGTGGCAGTAAAATGGAGAATGAGTTAATAAATACCCACATCTATCAGTTTTGCATTTAGCAATTGACTATCAAGACATGCTCAGGTACTTTTTACAGCGTGTGTCTCATTTCAGGTGTAAGATTTACAGATACCTGGTAAAGAGCCACTCTGTTCTTAGAGTTAACCAATGTAGTTACTTTAAACCAGCTGCATGCCGCAGAATTTGCTGCCTGCAGCTGTTAACTGATCTTTGCAGCATCTGCTTATGTCACAAGGTGGTAAACTACTCAAGCATTCATATACAACTGCTGTCTCTGATACATGTTCCTAGCTGTGATACATGTTCCTGTCTGTGATAGAAGAGTTTGCTTAAGCTCTGGAAGTGATTTGGCCTACAAACTGTATTCATAAGAACTTTTGTGACACAAATGTGCAATATCTTAAAACTAAAAAATTAAAATGAAACATCTATGTCAGTCAGCAGCAGTACAAAACTTAAGGACTTTCAGATGGGGCTTTTTTGCTGAAAGATTCTGAAGTAGTAGGAATGGCATTAAAGGGAAACTAGTTATTTCTTCTGTTTCTCTGTGTGAGCCCATCAGTCTGCAGTCTGTTCCTAAAAGGCCTGCTATGGAGGAGTGATTAGAGGTGCTGTCATTTTGTGCCAGCCTGAGACAGGGCTTGTATCAAAGGGGTTGTGCTTGTCTGTCATCTTCTCTCAGAATTCTGAGGGTGGTTGTTTGTATGCTCAGTTCAACCGACTTGGTCACCAGCCTTACAAGAAGAAATACCAGATTGCCGCTTGAGAACCAGTGCTGGAATACCTAATAAAATGCCATTTTATTGATTAGATTTTGAAATACTATTCCAGTATCTGTAAGATTTGTGCAGGAATATTGGATTGGTTTAAGGCTTTACTTTATCCATTGGTAACTGAAATCACTTTTCAAGGTTAATGGCAAAAGCTATTTCTGGTGTGACTTAAAGGTTTTTGTAAGTGAGGTGGTGATTGTTCTCTGATAGAGTAGTTTTATTTCACTGCTGATACAAAAGTTATCTTTTATATGTAAGCACTGTTCTCAGAATCACGGAATGAACTAGGTTGCAAAAGACCTTTGGGAGCATCAAGTCCAGCCCATGACGTAACCTAACACCTCATGAACTAAACCATGGCACTGAATGCTGCATCCAGTCTTTTTTTAAACACATTCAGAGATGGTGACTCTGCCACCTCCGTGGGTAGACAATTCCATTGCTCAGTGAATAATTTTTTTCAGACATCTGACCTAAATTTCCCCTGATGCAGCTTAAGAGTGTGTCCTCTTGTTCTGTCAGTTGGTGCCTGGAGAAAAAGACCAAGTCCCGCCTAAGTACACCACCTTTCAGGGAGTTGTAGATTGTGGTGAGGTCACCTCTGAGCATCCTTTTCTCCAGGCTAAACAACCCCAGCTCCCTCAGCTGTTCCTCACAGGGCTTGTGGTCAAGCCCCTCACCAGCCTCGTTGCCTCCTCTGGACGTGCTCAAGCATCCCAAAGTCCTTCCCAAACTGAGGGCCCAGAACTGGGCACAGCACTCGAGGTTTGGCCTCACCAGTGCCCAGTCCAGGGGCAGAATGACCTCCCTGCTCCTGCTGGCCACACCATTCCTGACATAGGCCAGGGGCCATTGGCCTTCTTGGCCACCAGGGCACACTGCTGGCTCATGTCCAGCTGCTGTCACCAGCACCCCCAGGTCCCTTCCTGCCTGGACACTGTGCAGCCACACCATTCCCAGCCTGTAGCACTGCAGAGAGTTATTGTGGCCAAAATGTAGGACTTGGCACTTGGGCTTTTTAAACTTCCTCTCATTGGACATGGCCCATCTATCCAGCCTGTCCAGGTCCCTTTGCAGAGCCCTCCTAGCCTCCAGCAGAATGACACATACTCTCAGTTTCATGTCATCTGCAGATTCACTGATAGTGGACTGATCCCCTCATCCAGGTCATCACTGAAGATACTGAACAGGACTGGCTCCAGCGCCAGTCTCTGGGGATTACCACTAATGACTGGATGCAGCACTATTCACCACCATTCTCTGGGCCCAACCATCCAGCCAGTGGTTAACCCAGCAAAGAGAGCACCTGTCAAAGCTGTAGACTGCCAGATTTTCCAGGAGTGTGCTGTGGGAGACAGTGTCAAAGGCCTTGCTCAAGTCTAAATAAGTAACATCTACAGCCTTTCTCACAGCCACCTGGTGGGTGACCTGGTCATAAAAGGAGATCAGGTTGGTCAAGCATGACCTACCCCTCCTAAACCCACACTGGCTGGGTCTGATATCCTGGCCGTCCTGTAGGTGCTGTGTGGCACTCAAGATCTGTTCCATAATCTTGCTGGGCACCAAGGTCAGGCTGACTGGTCTATAGTTTCCTAGATCCTCCTTCTGGTCCTTCCTGTGCATGGGTGTCACACTGGCCAGGTTCCAGTCAGCTGAGACTTCCTAGCTGAGCTGGGACTGATGGTAAATGGTAGAGAACAGCTCCATAAGCTCATCTGCCAGTTCCTTCATCACCCTAGGATGAATCCCATTTGGTCCCATAGATTTGTGACCATCTTAGTGGCTCAGCAGATCTTTGACTACTTTGCCTGAATAAGGGGGACCATGCTGCTCCCTGACACCATCTACCAGGACGTCAGTTGTCCTGAGGACAACCTGTCTATCTGTTGAAAACTGAGGCAAAGAAGGTGTTAAGTACCACTGCCTTTCCCTCATCTTTAGTTACTAAATTCTCTCTTGCATCTAAGAGACAATGGAGACAATTGTCCTTGTCCTTTCTTTTGCCATTAATGTAGTTATAAAAATATTTTTTATTGTCCTTTACAGAAGTGGGCTAACTGGGTTTTTACCTCTCTTAATTTTTTTTCCTGCATGACCTAGCATTTTCCTTAAGTATTTCGGGAGATACCTGACCCTCCTTCCAAAGGTGATACACCCTCTTTTTTTCCTTATTTGCTTCAAGAGCTCCCTGCTCATCCATGCTGGTTGTTTTCCTTGTTGGCTCATGTTTCAGCACATAGGGACACTCTGTTCCTGTGCCTTCAAGACCTCATGCCCCTCCTTCCTGGATTCCTTTCTTTCTAAGGGCTGCTTCCCAAGGAGCTCTCTGAATGTCTCTTGAATAGGCCAAAGTCTGCCCTCTGGAAGTCCAGTGTGGAAGTTTTATTGATATCCCTCCTTGTTTCACCAAATATTGAAAATTCTGTAATTTCATGATCACTGTGCCCCAGATAGCCTCCACCCACTACATCTCCAACCAGCCCATCTCTCTTGACAAACAGCAGGTCTAGCGTAGTCCCTCCCCGATGGGCTCGCTCACCAGCTGTGACAAGAGCTGTTCACCAAGTAGAATTACTAATATTTTAAAGTTCCATACAGTTCTGTGTTCTATCCCTACAGCTCCCATACTCTTCCTTTCTCTGTTTCTTTCTTTCTTACCTGCAGTGCTTTCCCCTACTCCTCCTGCATTTCTGTTTACTAATTTTTTAGGAATAGAATCTATACTTCAAAGCTGCTTCTGTTCTGACAGGTTGCCATCATAAGCCAGAAGGCTAAAGAAAAGATATCTAGTAAGGCATATGCTGCAAATTTTGCCTTGGAGTACAGTTCCATGCTGCTCTGTTATTGCAGCTGGCTGCTGCATTTCTTTTCCCTCATTTGAACTAACTCTTACGCTTGTCTGACCCTGCATTAAGCCATTTCTGTTTGCTCTGTCACTATTCTTGTCAGATTAGCATGCGGACAAACTGAAATTGCTTCAGATCTCATCTAGGCTGAATGGAGAAATGGACAGGAGCATACTATAGGGAGGAGAGTAGAGACAGCAGCACTAGCAACTGGCTTAGGCTGTTGGGAGTTGCTGCATTATTTACAATATTATTCTGGGTGTCATCACTTGGACAGAATTCATTCTGTGGCCAAACTAAATGCAAGTTTCCTGTTTCTGTTATATTTGATTGAAACTGGCTACTGGTCTTAAAATTAAAGTCCAGAGTAAGATAGGTGGTGATTATATTTCTGTAGGATTTGTTTCCTCATTAAACCATACTAAAAAACATCATTGAATTTGGTACTAGAAAAACCAGTGTCACTATATGTAAACCTCTGGTATCTGTATCTTTTGTTGCTATTGTGGCTCTTTTCTTTATCTCTTTGTTTGCTATCTTTTATTACTAGATATGTCTCTCAGGATGAGCTGTTGCTGACCTCTAGTTTGTGGCTAGAATAGCTTTATCTTGCTGGACAGATAAAACAAAGTACAGCAGGAATTTGGATGCTACAGTATAGTATTTTGTGATAATTGCTCAGAGTTTAAACCAGATATATTGCTGTCAAATTTTAAAGGCTGAAAAGATGAAGTTTGACTGTGCAGAACAGGAAGAATAACCCCTCCAAGTAAAAAAAGAAGGAAAAATTAACTGTAAAAAGTAGTATGTTTACACAGCTAGGTAGTTTAGAGTACTCCTGCTGACTGCATTAACTTCTACTTTTCTGTGCTTACACATACAGAAGTAATTGCCCATTTGCTGACCAGTGTCCATGTAATGGGAAGCAGTTACAATGATTTCTAACACGAGTTAGTAATCTGAGGGGGACAATGTTTGTGTTACCTGTCTGACTGTAAATGTAAATTCAGCTGCTGCTCGTTCTTCTTGGACTGTTTTTTGGCCTCTGGGGGACCAGTGAGCACCAAGCAGCATATAGTGGTTGTAAGCAGCCAAAGACCCTGCTGTGGTTACCTCAGGGGATAAATAAGGAGATAGATAAGAGACTGATGCTACTGAGGATCTAGTTAGCTTGGAGGAAAGCTGAAAGTACTGAAGGAGAATGAGATAAAGGGTTGTGGAGAGGATATAAAGTGATACTTTGAAGGTCTGTTAGAAAACTTTTTTTCTACTTAATTTTAAATGCAGGACTACTTTTTCAGAAGAAAATTCTTTTTTGTTTAATTTTTGAAAATAATTGCTTTGACTATAATGTTTCTAGAAAAAAGCTGTAATTAAAAAGTTCCATACACTTCAAAGTATGTGAGATCTAATACCTTCAGTTCTAATAATTAATTTTAAGCAACATGTAACATTTCCTTAAATTAATTTTTGTTGGTCCTTGACAGGCTTTTTAAAAAAAAAATTTAACACTTGTTTCTTGTCTTTCTTTTAGGTGTTGGGAAATCATGTTTATTGTTACAGTTCACGGACAAGCGGTTTCAACCAGTCCACGATCTCACTATTGGTAGGTCTTTTTTGTGCTGCCCACTGTTAGTAGTCAAGTGCTTGGGGTATGTCAGCATGCATTTATGAGTTTGTTGTGCTGCAGAAGTGCAGGATTTGTGCTATATGAAGGTGGCAGTGAATCTCTAGCTAATGAATATATGTTAGCTTGTAAAGTCAGGGGGGTCTTTTATTGGGAGGGTGCAATCTGAAACAATTTTAAAAGTCCATAGCTGCAGTATCTAAACTGTTTCTTCAGAAAAGCTGAAAACTGGGCACAGAAGGAGAATTGTCCAAGCTTGAAATGCACTGATGGTAGTGGAATTTTTTCACTAATAAAATATATATTAGACATAATATTAGCCTAGCCACAAAACCTTGAAGACAAATTATGGGTGAACTATAGCAAAGTTAACCTTAAAGATGAATAGATAAAAAAGTTTATTTGGGAAGACTAACTTTTGAACAGAGGACTGAAGTGTGAATGTATTTGCTTTTGGAAGGGATAGGGATTTTCTTTCCCAATTCTTCAACTGGGTATGGACCATTTGTGTTAGGTATGATTTGATACTGGGGGAATGAATACATATTGACACATTGCCTCTGATCTAACTACAGTAAATAGTACAAACTTTTTCTTATCTTTCCACACAAAACAAGAGGAATAGTGTGGTACTAAATTCTTCTGAGGGCAGGTTTAGTCTGCAGATCATTTTTGCTGTTAAGCCTAACAGATACTAGTTTGAGAAGAGGTTGCAGAAGCTTTCAACTTGTTGATGTTCTTTCACAGAACCTGTCAGCTTTGATCATAAGCCCTGCACAAAATGTATCCTAGTCTCTATTTTTAGTTTGTGCCCTGGAGTAGGTAGGCTCCCTATGTTTGGGAGTACTGAAATAGCTGCTTGAAACATAAACAGATTTTCTTCATGTAACAGAATGTATCAGGTAGTTTGATTATGAGTTCCCTTTCTCTTGCTGGTCCTTCCACACCTTATGTGTGCCTGTCATACAGTTCAAATTCTTTGGCTAACATCAGTTTTCAGATATTTGTGAGGTCTTGGCAGTAGATAGGCTGGCTGAATAAAGAGCCTGAGTACTTTAGGGAGGCATGACTTACTATCATCATTTCTTCTTTAGACCTGCCAAATATATGACACTTCATGTATCACTCATGCATTTGGCAGCCCTGTCACCTCAGACTGATAGGCTCTGGGAAACAGCTTCACCTCAGCAGGATGGTTGTAGTGCCAGTTCTTTGCTTGGCATATAGCTAGCTGAAATTTGGGAGCAGAGCAGAAATTGAAGCTAGTAAGATGAAGAGATGAACCTCGAAGCAACATTGTAAAGGATTCAGTAATGGAGCCTGGGAAGCTGCTTGTAAAAAAGCAGGATTTTAGCTTTTATATTTTCCGTATATTTGTAATCCTGCAGTTCTTCTGTTTTTAACTCTAAGCACTGTGTAGAATGTATCTACTTCTTGCCCATTTTGGTCAGACAAAACAATTTCTTTCTAGGTCTGGGAATCAAGGACACCTTACTGTGTCTACACACTACAGCCCCAAAAATGTAAACAGAAGTGATTGGAGGGGAGAGCAAAATTGGGGAAAATTACTTCATTACCTGAAGGCGTAATTGAAAGATTAACACCCGATATGCAAAGGGACCACACTTATAAAAGTATGAAAACCTGTGACCCATCATCCATTTTTGGGTGTATCCCCTGGGGGTGGCTTCATCTGCCCAAAGTGTACCTGAAGGCCTTCAGTAAATAGAACTGCTTTTTAATCCCCTTGATTTTGTCTGGCCTCTGTTTTTAGGTAATTCCTAAAGACATCAGAAGAGGCTAGAAAAGCATCCATAACTGCAAGGGCATGTATGTATTTTGGCCAGGTTATCCCAACTACCCTGACAGATTTGGAAAGACAGATAAAGAAGATGGGTTCGTATGAATGGAATGCCCCTGTAGAGTGAGATAGGGTGGGTTGAATTTAACTAATAAATGCCCTAATGGTTGTACTAAAAGTCCTGAAAATGTGTAGATCAAATAATATATTGTAAACAGTAGGACATGGCCTTATTGTAAACCTGATCAGCTTCTATTCCTTCTCTGAGAACAAGCTTGCCATCAAACTGTGTTTTCATTCAGTATTTTTTCCTGGCATGTATTTTGATGGAATAGGATAAATACCCTTTTAATTTTTTATGGGGTTGTGTGCAGAAACTAAACATTTAAGATGATTGTTGGATTTAAATTAGCAGCTCTATAGCCACATTTTGAGATCAGAGAAAATCTTCAGTGTTTGCATGTATGTAGTCAAAGGACCTTCTTCTGGCTTTGCAGTCAACTTCAGGAAGAGCAATGTCATTCCCCTGCTTCCTCCTTGCTGCCTCTCCATCTCCATTCTATCAATTTCTTTGCATACAGTTGCTGCAAATTATTTGGTTGCTAAAGAGCACAGTGGTCTTTGACCAACAGCTTTTATTAGGCTCCAATATTCTGTTGGGGAGCTCTGTCCCTTTCCCTAAAAGTCATTCCACAGGAAGCAACTCTGCAAATATTCTAAGCAAGCTTTTGAGTTTTGAAGAGACATTTGGAATATTTCAGCTCAGGGCTGCATAACTAAAAGTCTAGACAGTGACCAGTTTTAGCAAAACTTCAGCTAGCAGATCATTTGGGATTTTTTAAATAATGATTATAGATTAATAAAAACCTGATGGCCTTTAAATATGTCCACTAACCCTAGCCACGTGTTAGATTTTAACTGCTGCAGTAATAGCCTCAATTTATACTTGATTTACTGTTAATGATCTCAAAATTCCTTTAAAAATGGTATAAAAGGCTGAATTTTTCCACTGAAGAAGTTACTTTTGTTTATTTGGAACACACTTCTTTTCCCTCTGCTAAAAAACTTCATCTTTAACTAGCTAGAATTCTGGAAGTAGTTTTTTTTTTCCATAAAGACAGGTGGATTTTAATTAATACAGTAATAAAATTTATCTTGTTGAAGGGGCTCTTTGTATGCTCACTTAATAGATTATTTTATTGATAAAGAATTGTAGGTTTAATTTCTTCTAAACTGCCCCCCCAGCATTCTCATTGGTAGAGGGTTAAAATAACTGTGACTCTTCAATTTCCTGTTTACATTCAAAGGAATGTGTTTCTCCCTCTAATCTAGAGCTACTAAGTGGTCTGGAAAACTTTCTTGGAAATACCTCCCAGAGGCTTGTATGGTAACAGTTACCTTTCTTGTGGGAAGCTCTTTCAAGCAGCTGGAAAATTGGCTAAAAGCAGGTTGTGAAAGAGATTCTTTTTCCTACAATATTGACTGAACTTAAACTTATGTTCTTGCTTTCACAGCACTTGACATTCTTCTTTCTATGTGCTAATAGTGTAATCTTTTGTAAAATCTGTTCAGGTGTAGAATTTGGAGCTCGAATGATAACTATTGATGGAAAACAGATAAAGCTTCAGATATGGGATACGGTAAGTAATGAATCACAAAAATTGTTTAAACATATTGTTCCACTGGCTTTTCCTTTATTCTGGCTAAGCTCTCTGTCATCGGCATCCATAGCTATCTACTTTGTTCTGTGGCTTTCTTTGGTTTCTGTGAAGTTAAAAATTTGCTAATGTTTCCTTTTTTTGGTGTGATGTATTCTTTGGCAGTTGCACTGTAACTTCCTCAACACTTTGTCAGATTTATAAGACTGGAATCCACACTGCCTCACTCTTTGGTGAAAGTCTTCTATATTACCAATAGCTTATATTTCTCTAAACAATCTTTCTTTGTGCATTCATGCAAGATTTGGTAAAGACAGAATCCTGTTGTGAAATTGTGATGTGTCTGCTACCTTTAATCAAGAGTTCTCTAGAGGAAATGTTTGCTTTTCCAAGGCACATGGCTCACTTTTCATAGAAGGCTGAAGAACACAAATTCATGACAAATACTTCAGTCAGGAGGAGGTAAATGCTTTTAGTTTCAAAACACCTTCCAGAATTCAGACTTTGACTTTTGAGGGGGTTTAAGCTAAGAACATATGTTGGCTATTCTTGAGTTGTCAGTCTCTTTACTGTAAACCAGTCAGCATCACTGTCTACATTTGTGTTGAAGCTGGTTTAAGATGTTCATACTGGTAGCATTTGACTGTTCCCAGACAACAGAGTTGTCTGTTTCCTTTTCTAAAAGCATTTCAGAATACCTTTAAAAACTGACAATTACGTGATCCCTAGCCTCATGTATGTGCTCTTTTTGGTACAGCAAATCAGTGAAGGAGCATACATGGATTCATACATGTACATGTTTATATAAAAATGTAAATAAAAGTACTATTTTAGTAAATTTCATAGCTAAGACCTGATCTATTTTGCAAGAAATGGCAATTAACACCTGTGCCTCCTTAGAACTTCCAAGAAAAAGGCATAGAATTATATGGTCAGCTTACTTTAGGCTTTTTCTCCCCGGGCATATTATATTTATGGATTGCAGACTACCAAGGTGGCTGAGCATTGTTAAGTTCAATAAACAAGAAAATTCTGCATAACAAGTAGGTTTATAGTCAAACCTTTAGTATACAGTGTGACTACTTAGCTATATTTGTCCTTGTTTTCTAAAACTGGAGTAGATTGTAGGCAAAAGTACTAATTTTACTACAGTCTTTTACTGACTTTGGAACTGATTCTGTTAATCTCTTTAGATACGAATGAACTTTGTCTGTGTTCCTGTAGATGAAGCTTTTCCTGGTGCCTCTGACTCAGTGGCTCTTTGCAGTCTCGTTGTTGTCTTGAATGTATGCAAATTGTCCAGCCAAAGTGGCAACCCAAGTGCTTTTGACTATAGTTTATAAACTATTTGAGCAGGGATTTTTTTCTGGCTAGCTTCTTGAGTATATCATACATAAATTAAAAATATTAATTGTAAGCTTCCATACACTGAGTAGATTGTATGCTGGTGTTATACTTAATAATTTATAAATTGTATGCAGTGAATGACAATATATGGGCCATAGTTAATCTTTCAGCTGTATGCAATCTGATTTTTAAAACACAGGATATTTCTATTCTAATCTAGTCTTGGTTTGTTAGCATATCTGAATTCCACTGTATCATTTGTGACCTTGTGTACAAAGGTGTCAGAGGAATAGCAGAAGTAAGAAATATGATGAAGTAAATAACAAGAGATATTTTACTTACAAGTGTTAAGGTACACAAATGTCCACAATGACCAAGGTTGCTGTGTTCTATCTGCATTGAGCATTTTTTGATTTTCTGTTAGCCAAAACTGGTAGCTGTTACTGGTGCTATCCCTGTATTTATTAAGGTCTAACAACTTCTGGTTGATGAGAGAAGGTTCTTTTTACACCTGTTGCTAAGGAAACACATGAACTATTTATGTTTTCGGATGGTGCTTTCTGAGTCACAGAGCTAACCCTTCTCTGATTTTGTGCTAGCCTTATAGACCTGCATTTTATTCATCACAGATCAGGATGCATCCTGAGCAGAGGCCTAAGAAGTGGAGAACTCGATAAAATTTGTTTGCGTTGCTTAACAATGAACTTGCTTGCTTAAGAGAATCAAACACTAAAATTCAGGTTTTTCTGGCCAGACATTTCAGCAACAGCGCTCATTTTGTGTTGTCTTCAGCAGATCACTGCAGCCCCAAGGAAAGGCGTGTCATAGTAATGGGAACATATGGAAGCTGCAGCATACCTCACTGCAGGACTGTGTTGCACCTTGCAGGGACAGCTGAAGCTAACGCTGTTAGTGCGTACATTTGTGTGTCCTTCTTGTATGATAACTCAAGAATACTTTACTTTTTTGTTATCATCCTAGATTGGATTAGAAGCATGTTATGGAAGTTAGTTCTCTTTACTGCAGTCTGTTTTCCATGTGGGAGTACACAAACTGAATTCCTTTTGGATGAGGCCAGACTGGAAGATATGCTTAAGGAATGCACGTATGCCTAATAGAAATTGTAGTCCAGTATTTGGTCCTGTGAGCTGGTAGTCTAGTAAAACTAGTCTGATGCAAAAACACACCTAGCCCCAGCCCCCTCCCCTCCCCTCCAAAAACCCCACAAACAAAAATCTGTATTCCATGAAAGATACTCATTGTGGTCTTTGCATTCTTAATGTCGTGTGTTGCAGTCTCAGCTCTACTGTTGTTCATGTCTGCACAAGCAAATAGTGTCCTGTTGTTCTCTCCCAGAGAGAGAACAGGAGCAGGCTGTTCTGGATCTCCCCACTGCTGGGCTCTGCAAGCTTTCTGCTGTGTGTGCTGTGGCACACCCAGGTGTTTAGCTCTGTGAGTCTTCAGGTTTCACTATTCCTTTTCGGTGTTCTTAGGTCTGTTAAGAGGACGAATTGGACCAAATTGTTTGTTTGTGTCTCTT
>VWYI01024335.1:0-91559 GCA_013399455.1 Anthoscopus minutus | reverse complement strand
AAATCCACAGTCTGGGGAATTTCCCTGCCACAGCTGGCTAAAAAACTAGCAAACAGCAAAGGACAGAGCTCTGTCCTGCTGTCTGTCCGTGCTGCAGACAGCACAGTCCGGAGCAGCATGCGGGGCAGTGAGTGCCGTTTCTGAACACAAACTGCGGCTTCTTCATCCCCCTGCTTTGCTCTTGAAACCAGTCTTAAAGGTACAGAACTTAACATCCAGCATAAACAGAACACACAATTGGGGATACAAGCATCATAAAGTCACCCCAGGAAAATTATAATTGCTCAATAACCTTTTGCATTTTAGGCTTTAAGTATTTAAAGCCTTACTCTAGACTTCAGTGCAGGACGATGGCTCGTATGTTTTTACAAATGAGAAAATAATGTGAGTTACCTCACATACTGACACATCTGGAAACTGATGCTTCTTAACAAACGTATATAACAGAAATAAATGAGATAAACAGGTGATTGTTAGTAGAAACAGTAGGTTAGTGAATTATCTACATAGTTTAGAAGTGTTACCATATGTTCAAATTTGGTCTTTAGCAGAATGTACCGATCTTAAAGCTGTTACAAAGTGAATAAGCAGGAAAGAATTTGAGAGTCTGTCATTTGAAAGTCAAAGCAGTTTTTTCAGTGTAGCTTGTGAACAAAAAAAACCCAAAAAAACCAAAAAACACAACCAAACAAAAAAACCCACACACCAAGAAAAAAAAACCACAAAAAACCCCCCAAAAACCACCACAAACCAAAAAAACACCAGACCAGAATGGAGGAGAAAGGAAATTTCTGCATGAAAAAAAAGTGACAGAAAAAAAATAACGGGAGATATTTTAAGATAACACAGACTACTGATCAAAGTACTATTGGATGTATGGAAAGAAAAAATTACTTTTAAATTTGAATTAAAAACAAAATAAATAAAATCTGAGAATAGCAATGAAAAGGATGAAAAAAAGAAAATATGAGAAATGAAAATGTATTTGACAATCTAATGACTAGGGAAAATTCAAAAAGGAAAAGTCTTCAAAATTTTTCTTTCTAGAGCCACTAGCTGCGAATTTTAAAGTCCACGGTGGTGAGAATTGTTTTTTTTCCCTTTGTTTGTTTGATAGGACAGGTATTTAATTCTGTTTTAATTCTGAGTATCAGCCCAAAGAATTTTCAGCATGCAAGAAACTAGGACCAGAGTAACAAAGAACTCATCAATGGAAACAATGACAGCACTTATAAAACTACTAAATAAGATAAAATTACTAAAAAAAGCTCCAGTAACTGCTTGAAGTTACTTTGGCAAGTGTACTTACAGGAATCCATAGCTAAGCAGAATTATTTCTTGTATATGATGGTATTTTATTTCAGGAACTCAACTTGCACCAAATGTCAGAAAATCAGGTTTGCACTAAAAATGGATAATTTACTGCCGTTTTCAATGCATTTTAAAGTATTACTTAGTAAAAATTTCTAGAGTAATTTTTATACAGCTCTTCAAAGTTAGCATACCTTCACTGTCCACAAGTTTTATCACGATAACAAAGGACAGGGTAAAAGTCTACAATATACTTATTCATACTTTTCCCAGGGATATTCTTATTGTTGCATACTAAATCTGAATATGACATTTTATTTGTGTAGCTGGAGAGATTCCTAATAATTATCATATCTTTGCTTTCAGCAGCTATGTTATCATGAATTATAGGATGAGGCTATGGCTTGCAGCTGTGCAGTTGGTAAAACGGAAATCTGCACTTTCACCAATACAAGCAACAGATTCACTGCCCACACAGCAATGATATTTATCATGATTTGTTTATGTAAGCCAATCAAAGTCTCATCTGTGCCATCAGAAAAGCAAAATAACAATAATCAATTATCAAGCCCCATTAAAAGTGAAAATGAGGATTAATCTCATGTTACAGTAGCCTCTCTGGCTCTCATTGTTAATCATGTTTTATAAACAGCCATCAAATTTATGGTCCAGTGTGGATGTGGAAACCTCCTCACAAAATATTCAGTGTTCTCATTAATTCCTTTCCTTCTGCTCTGAATATAGGGACATGTTAATATTCTGTGTTTAAATTATTTGAATATAAAAATCTGGAAAATCCTGGGATAAAATACTAATTTAAATTAATGAACCGACAAACTGTTTATTCCTCCACAACTTAAAAGCATGGGTGGCAGAGCTGTGTTTCTGTAGATAGGAATGCGTTTTTTTAACTGAAGATTCTCAAAGGGATCATAACACTACTCATCTTTTGTCTTTTCACCTCATGAGGCTGTTTGAATACTTGATATAACTGTCTGTGAGCTCAGATGGCCTCTTCCCAATCTTTCCATGCTTAAATCATCAAGAAGGCATTCTACAGAATGGTAATGTTAGCAAATTGCTAATTTCAGGTTGGAAGAACTACTGCACATAGAAACAACCGTGTCACTAGTACCAGACAAAACACAGAGATAGTGAAATGAAGAAATGTTTCAAAAAACTGTTTTTACTTGCTCTTTTCAATTTATCAGGAATTAACCAAGGGCAGAATTTTTACTTCTCTAGAACTGTAATTTAATGAAAATTTAAAGCCTTCTTCTTTTTCCTCTGACATGTTTTCCATTCTATATATATATCTCTCTGAGATCCTCAGGTTCCAACTCAGCACACCTCCTTCGGCTATGGCTTTTCCAGAGACAGCCTTCAAAAACCTGCATAAAAGAAAATGGGAGAGTCACTCATGAAATTAATACTGGCTTATTACTTCAAAGCCAAAAAAAATTTAGTTTATTTAGGTGAAGGTCTTGATGCAGCCATTCCTGTCCAGCTGGATGCCATTTAGAATCACAACCAGATTGCCACAGGGCATTCTGACAATGGGTATTTAAAAACCCATTAGGATAGACCTTTAGCACCACTGAGTTTATAGAATTAAATTGAGAAGGAAAAAGGCTCACTTCCAGATTAAAATAGCAGAAAAAAGAGCTAACTTTCAAATTGTTCCAAAGAAGTTTATACAAGGCCATTTGACCATTCTTTTTAAATTATTATTATTTTTATTATTTTACAATCGTGGGCAGTCAGTGTGGGGGAGCAAAGAGAAGCAAAGGGAAGAGGAAATAAAAGTAAGTAATGTGATCCTGTTAAATTAACGTGTTTTTAAGACAGAAATAACATTGAAATTCAAAGAAAATATGCTCGAAGTTTCATTTTTAATAGACCTGCATAACAATTTCAAATTTATATTGATTATTTAAGTCACAAAATATCCAGAAATTTATCATTATTTACTGAGTATTTATTTAAATGAAAGATGAATATTCAATTATTCTTTTCACGAAACTATTGCAGAAGCCATGGTAATATACTGCTTTATAAGCTTCTTTATATGCAGGGTATTTTAGATAGTTATTGCATGGAGTTTCCCTCCTACCACATTAGAATCACAGTAAGACATCTCTCCAGAGTATTTTCTTCAGCCTCACTCTTCTTGATTTTATATTTCATATTATTTAATAAAATTTATCACAGAGGTTTCTACTCAGTAACAGGTAGTCTATAACCTCTATTTTTTACTAAACAAAAGAATTCACAGGAAGAAGCTTATGAGGATCAGACTTCATTACCATAGGCTGCATATGGAGAAATAGCAGTGTGAGATGTAATACTTGCCATGATGCATGAGGGGAAAATAATGACGTTCAGTTTATGCTCCAGAACTCTGAACAGGCTCTGTTAAGTACTAAGGGAAGCTATTAGGCCAGTAAACTGAAATTTTTTTTTAAAACCCCAAAAATTATAAAGTATAAAATACCAAAAAACCACTAATCTTTACAGTGTAATCAAACAAAACCATACAATTTTTAGCCTTAATATTTAGTATTTCACATTAAATCCTCCCCACTTACTTGAAAATTATATATTTATTCTAAAGTATATGTAAAATTTTAGAATATCCATCATTATTTGTCAGAAAATATTAAATTAATTTGTGATCATGGTTAAAATTAGTCAATATTATGAAACTTAACTGGCACTCTTTGAAAATTTGTTAGCTTTGTCATTGAAATATATTTCAATTAAACATAACAGGTTGAATCTCATTCACGATATGAAATTTCTTTGCTTTTCATTATGACTCTCTCTGTGAAAGCAAGTGTGTCTAGGTCTACTAATTTAAGAAGCTACATAACTTTTTTTTAATTGCATTCAACTCATTAAGTACAGGAAAAACAGTAATTAATTTCTTATTATCAGAAACTAAAGTATGGAAACTCTTGGACAAGCTTAAACTGGTGAATGTCATGTCACAGACACAAACTTCAGTTCCTTTAGTTATAGCTTAAAAGAGGATGTGGAAAATACAAAATATCAAGTATCCGTTTTACATTTTTAAACACATTTTTGAGTATTCTCTTTTATTATTTTCCAAGTGCAACTTAGCTCTTTATCTCAAAGCCCCCTTCTTCCAGATTCTGACTTGCATATAAATAGCAATATGACATGCAAAGAACCCAAAAAAATCTTAAATTTTTGGTCAAATACAACCTTTGAGTATGTGCCCTCTTCCTTTTTTCCAATAGAATTATTCTTCTCTTTTTTAAAAACCATCTCTATATCTCCTGCCAAAAATATTTCCTAACTTTTCATGCCCTCTGTTTTTACTATAATCTCAAGCCTAGACAATTCCTCATTTATTCAGTTCTCTAACATATTTAGGATAATAGACAAAAAAATTAAATGAAAATTAGCATTAAGTGAAATTTTCTTTTGTAATTATGTAGTTTTTTATACTGTTCCTTATAGAATTCTAATAAATGCCTATTTTCAATGTATTTTATACTGCCTCCATTGAAAAAAAAATGGAAAAAAACCCCACTATTTGTCTATATATCAAAATTTTTTTTAAATCCAATATATCCCATCTAAACATATGCTTTATGAAATTAAGTTTTCATACTTGCTGATTGTTTCCATATATTCATTTAAGAGTTTATCTCTTATTATTTGAGCACACTGCTCTGGGTGTTCAAAGGCTATGTATAGCTTTCAGAGACAGAGACAAGAAGCAGTGAAGCATAGAGAGAAAGCAGGAGAAATTCTCACATGACTAACTCTGCTGTGCTTTTCATTTCATGTGAAACATCCCATGATAACCAAGAGCTGCAGAACATGCACATCCATATTTCACTTTTGACAACATCAGTATTTTGATCTGGCAACAGAATATTTAAATACATTCAAGAAACTGGATCCCGGGTGACCTGTGGTGAGGTGTCAGCTCACCTGCTGTTTACTGGCATAAGAGACTTGGCTGAGTAAATACAATCTGGTGTTTTCAGCAAAGGAAAAAAGCAGGAGGACTGACAAATATATTTGGCACTTGGGACATATATTAGGTCTAAACTAGGGAGGCTTTTCTTATGTGTTTAAAAAGTATAAAATCAGATATTGATATTAATGATTGTAGAGATAAATAACTAAGGAATAGCTAACTTGATTCAAATGGTGAGATTTTAAGTCTTTGGATGTCTCATTACAAACAAGTGGAAGACATGACATTGCTTTTATTTTGACTGAAATGACTTCCCCTATACACCATTTTTAGACACAAAATAAATAGACAGTGAGATGTCTTGCAACAAATGCAGGATGAGACCCTTACTTCCAGCTGTCTCAGGGGTCACAATTAATTTTGAAGCCACTTGTTTTCTCTTTAGAGTGTTAGCAAACATCTGGTTGAGACCAAAGGACTTCATCACAGAGAGCATTCAGCAAATAAGGCTACTGCCCCAAGAAGCCTGTCCTCTAATTTATCAAAAGATACAGCAAGTGAGAAAGAAAACAGTAATAGCAACAATATAAATGAAGTTAAGAAATAATGGTAAGCACAGGCAAAAGTTAGAATCAATGACAATATTATGAATTATATCTAAGGCAATAATTTACTATGTACTAGAACATGCCACAGCTACAAATAGAAAAATAATGTCAAGCACTGTTTTTCATCTGTGTAACATCATTGTACATCTCTTTCTCTTCTTATGGACCACAGCCTGAGCACTGAAGCAGCAACCTCATCTTCTACCAAAATGACTTTACACAGTCAAGTAAAAAAACTAATTTTCAGGGATAGTGAAGTAATAATGCAAGTCTTCCTACATTTTTACAATCAGATATAACAAAGTCCACTGTCTTTGCTGGAAATTATCCTTATAATCCTTTGCCAGACTCCTGAAAAGGATACCTTACATAGTTAGAGGTATATTCTATCTCATTTGAAGGAATCCCTCAACCACTTCTCATCTCTGGTGATCAGTCTTTCTTGCTATATACATCCTGAGATCCTTGCCAATACAAACAGAATTTCTTGAATTTGGACAATTTTGCTTTTCCTGTATAGCTCACCCATATTATTGTCTCATTATTTTACAGTGTAGATGAATGACAAACAGCTACAGAAGAGTTAAATCAACCTGGAAAAAAAAATCTTGACCATCAAGGAGTTTATTAAGTGGAAGTCCACCAGTTCTTGTGGATGGATTGCATGACATAAAAACCTTGCAGCTGCCACGCATAGGTATAAGTATCTGCAGTTTTTTCACCTTATTTAGACTGGGAAACGAAAGCTGCAGTCCTTCACGATTTCTCAGGAGATTCTTTCTGTTCATCAGGAGAGTCTTTCTGTTCTCAAAAAATCAGTGATTGGTTAATTAGACTGAAACCTGAAAAGCACTTTGTTTGGCATTAGCAAGTAAGAGTCTGATACTGATGGTTTCATGAGTTTCTTCAGAAAAGGTAGCAGGACACAAGTACAAATGACAATGATTATCTCCTTTCACAAAACAATGACCTGATGCATGCACGTCAGGCCTGAGTCTCTGATGACTTTCAGCTGGGATTCTTTACATGGAAAGCATCTCAGGGAGTGGAGTTATAGAAAAATTAATAAGAAAATATTTAAGAAAAATTAGTAGGGAAATATCTAAGCTGACCAGATCCATTAACAGCAGAAAAACTCAGACTCTAAGAATTTGAAGTTTATAGGAAATTTCTAGTACAGGGTTAAATGGAGTACTCACATTAATTGTCATGTTAATACCATATTTCAGGTGTAGGCAATGATTGAATTTGGAGTGATGACCAGGATAGATAATTCTTCATTATTCATTCATTTAAAAAGTCCCCTAATTCTAGCGCATTTTCGGAGGCTACAGTAATGAATATATTTCTCAGTTTTATTAATGATAAAAAATACACTGACTTCAATACAGAAAATAATCATAACCATATGTTAGAAAAATAGTTCTAGTAGTTCATAAACAACAAACGTATATAGATCAAAGAGAAGTGAGGTGAAGAGTAATTACAGCATTATATAGTCAATAGCCGAGTAAAGTTGTTCTATGACTAAACCAGGTATGAAACCACCCTACTGTGGTATAACTAAGTGCCTTTAGTGAGTTAAAATGTAAATGTATCTTTTCTAGTGTAGTTTCTTGTTTTGTCTTCTTAACATGGAGTGTGCATACATAAAGCTTTCTGGAAAAATAGGTAAACTAAAGTCTACTATTGCATTTTCAATTAAGTATTTTCAGAAGTCTTGCATTTTTCTGCCTGTAAATGAGTCGGTTCACCTGGCACAGAGAAATCTTTTCGCATAGATTATAAGAGATTTGCTAAATGGTAACTAAAAAACATCTCCTTGCTTACCCAGTAAGCCTTTTTCAGGATGGTGACAGTTGTTCCAGAACTGCTTTTATTCTGATTTTCATATAAGAAGTTTAGAAGTCAGAAATGAAAAATAAATTTATTGTAGCAAAGATAATCCTTCTTATCCAGTCTGCAATAAAGTAGTTGTAAAATTCTCTGCTACACAAGTTTCTCCTGATTCCTGAATGCTTAACTTTTTCCCTAATGTTAATCTATTTAATCTAATAAAGATTGAAGTTTTAGAATCACAGTATTTTTATTATTAATCATTCAGATTAATAATCTGAATCATCTGAAATACTCCTTTTTCCTCTATCGCAACATCCTCATCCCCTTTTACGTTCCACAGTTTTACTTCAGTTGCTTTTTTTTTTCTGGATTCCTTCATATTTCTGACTACTTACTCTTACCTTGGATATAGCTCTAGTCAGTTGCTGAACCACATTGATGTATTGGAATGAACACAGGCTATCAACTTGAAACCTCTCCTCCTATGAGCTGATTTCAATCAAGTTTCTTCCACATGGCCTATAGCCTAATGTTTTTCAAGTCTAATTTCAGCTGTTACAGTATTGCTCAGCAAAAACCCCTCAAAGTATTCCTAAAAGGGAAAAAGAAATAGATCTGTAGAAATTGTGGAAGGTAGAGGAATACTTTCGCAGCTCAGGATTGATTCATCTTTGGTTTGTTACATGTCTCTGCAAGAAAAGTGAGAAAATAATCTATCTTCGCCTAGGTTAATAACTTCTTTCTGTTTTGGAGTTTTGTTTGGTATTTTTTGTTTGGATTTTTGATTGTTTTTGGTTTGGTTTGGTTTTGGGAGCATTTTTTGGGTTTTTTTCCAGAGAACTTACTATTTTCCTATCCTACCTGACAAAATGAGAAAGGATAGCTGGAGGATAGAAGTAAACATATTGTTCAAGACAAGAAAAATATAATGGAATACTGTTCTGGCAAAGGAACTCCTGTTTTGTTGTCAGAAAGTATTACCCTCTTTGAAAATACTGACTAGCAAGATAACAAAAACAAAATTCTTTGGGCTACCTCCTGTTTAGATGTTGTGTCCCATTTTTTTCTATCTGCTTCACAGAAAATTTCAGACTTTCCTGCAAGGGAAGGAATGTCTTCTTTCACCTATATTTGGTTTACTGAGCTTTTGACTGTGCAGTTCACCACTGTATCTTGCAGCACAGCAACTCATGTTTTGCACAGTCAGGCATCACACTGTAGTGTTTTTTAGGCTTGTTTCTGCAGTGGGTGGAATATGTAAGGAGTAAGAGTAAATAAGTGTCTTAGTTTGAAAAGACAGGGGTCTGCTTAAGAAAGGCAGAAAACTTCCTTGAAATGCGAAAAAAAAGTTGCAAACCATCCACCTCCCCCCGCCTTCCTAATTATTATATTCTTGAAATCAAGATGCTCTCAGGCAAAGATATGAGAATAACAGCTCTTTACTAAGGAAAATAAAATAAAAATGTGGTAGTACAAAAAAATAAAAAAAAGAAAACCAACAAAGAACAACACACTCACAAAGTCAAAATACAAGCTGACACCCTGCTGGTCAGCGGTTCAGTTAAATGGTGGCTGCAGTCCTCCTGGAGCAACAGATGTGGTTCTGTTGAAGAAGTGATCCTGCAGAAGGATGCAGTTTTCCTCTGAAAGTCCAGTGGTGCAGATGGGTCTGGTATCTCTCCTCTAGGAATCCTTTGGAGAAAGGTTGCTCCTGTGTTCCGAGTCTCTAAAGATATCCAGGTAGAAATGCTTGGCTCCTCCCCCTGGGTGGAGCATCTCACATTGGAATAATGTAATTTTATCAGTCATGCAGTGAGACTCAATGGCCCTTTACCAGAGGCTATCCCCCTGGAGGGAGGATGGATCATGGGAGAGATAAAGAACACTGCCACACCTGGTTTTAACAGATGGTAATAGAATACGTACTTTTGGTTACATCTTGCAACCCAAGACAATAAGTAATTTCATAATAATAATGATGAAAAAAGATTACAGGTAAATTTGAAACCTTATGGAATTAGCAATTGACATGTGTTCTTTTACAGTTTGCAGAAAAAAAGAAACACTGAATGTCTGGATGACACATGGGAGAACTACACACATATCTGGTACTCTGAAAGGACTGAAAGGAAAATTTCAGCAAAGGAGATGGGTGTGGAAGGCTGCAAGGATTCCCTGAAAAAGGTGACGATGGAAAGATTGTATGCAAAGGATTTGAAGAGGAGAAATCCAAAGGGAGTGATCATAGGTTTGTACAGACAACCTGGCAAAAGGAAGTAAAAAGCTTGTACCTTTCAACAGGTCATTTTTGTTTACCAAAAGGCTGTGACCCTCAATCACCTTCCATGTAAATATGACAATGACTTAATTGGTTTACTTTTTCAAAATGGGTATATAATTATGCAGGAAAATTAGGGCTCTATATTCCTGAGGAGTGGGGTTTTTTTAATTCTAAAGTGTAATTAGATCCATCCAATATGCAGGTATAAATCCTTTTTCCCTTTTTAATATTTGTACATTCATTTGTAGAATCAGTGGGTGAAGCAGGCTTTTATCCAAAGGCAAAGTAACATTATTAAAAAGACTAAGCTGCCATAGCCTGGAAGGACTGTTTGAAACCACAGAAAAATAATAAGCATCACTGCTTTTTCACTGGGGTCAAACCTGCAGGCATGAAAACTGTATTAAATTGCATCCTTAATTTTTAATTTCTCTACTATCTTTCAATACATTAAAATCACACTATCTTTTTGTGGACCAACAATCATATACATCTAAAGTAAAAGAGTATACTTAAATGTTAGACTATTTAAAACTTTTAAAAATATTGGTCAAGAAATCAATTTTAAAAAACAAGCAATCAAATAAACAAACTTTTGTTTGTGTCACAGGTTTCTGTGACAAAACAGAATCTGTAGAAACCTGTTTTGGTTCACATCTCATGAAGAGATTTATATGCCTTAAAGTGAAAAAATATTAACAAAGCAACAAAGTCCAGTTCTGAAAATGTCTATTCTTTTTTACTTGCTCCAACAGTAAAAGAAATACCTTTCTTTTTACCTTTTAGACTATTCCTTGTCACCTGCACTCCATCTTGTATCAAGAAAAGAAAACAACTGGAGTGCAGCAGGCAGAAAAGCAACTGCTTTTTGTGTTTTCACTGCAGTGTACTGTACAAAATTTCTGGGTTCTCTTTCATTGCTAGACATTGCTTAAGTCTTTCATTGACTTAAGAGATTGTGACAGTACTGCAGCCTTTTTTTCTCCCATCAAGCACATTGGAGTTATCAAACAAAAGATTTGAGATTATAGCTGTCTGAAGAAGAAAATGAAACCCTTGCAGAGAAGCAGATGCTACAACATTATATATTCCAAGTGTACACTGTGCTCTGCATGGCCAGCTGTAACAGGAAAACTGCTTATTTTAATGTTACACGCTGGTATTTGGTGCAGTGTCATTGCATAACAACATTTGCCTTTCCCTCCTCTCTCTGCACTATTTGCTACAGCCACCTCATATGCCTACTTACTGACATTCTCTGCTCTCTGTAAGTAGCTTTTGCTAAGGGAATATGCATAGTTTTCTGTTTGTTTACATGCACTAAACACTTCATAAGCACAGTTGCCCCTGAGCACAATTCCATTTTCTCAAACAACCTTACTACTTGAGCTACTAGTTACTGTAGAGATCATTTTCACTGCTTATTGAAAAAAAACCTAGAACAAAAAAAAAAACCCAAACAAAACAAAAACCCAAAAACCAAAAAAACCATACAACAAATTTATATTGAACCATAGTATTTTGAGCAAGTGTTACAATGGGGAAAAGTCTATGTATGAAGGCATATGGAAGAGAGAGAACTGACCCATTGTTTTCAGTAATTGTAGGGAAATGATTGTGCTACCTTTTTCTGCCATAATGATATACAGCAAAACATATTTTTCACAACCCAGCACAGCCTTAAAACAACTGATATTTATAAATTCTGATTTCATCCATGCCTGGATAAGTGCAACAGAAATTTTCTGCTATATTATAATCTTAAATAGGAGGTTCAGGCAAGCCTTATTTAAATGAGATGAAGAATGGCGCATATTCATTTTGTCTCAAAATTTCACATCATCTTACTCATGATTATATTTTTTAAAAATATTATCATGTATAGATATTGTAACATAGGAAATAAATATTACAAAAAGCTTCACTATTAAAAACTGGGATTATTAACCCTGTACGTTTTTAAAAAGACTATTTTTCAATATATTTGTACCAGGCATCTGAGTGGATTATGATTATAATGTTTGAAAATTATATGCTGCCCAATTTAATCTTTGGAATTACTTTTGGCAAGTGAAAACCTGTCTGTTAAGGGATGTTAGAGCAGCCCTGGCCCAGGACTTCTTCCTTTGCCTATCCTCTGGAGCCCAGTGCAGGGCAGTACCAGGCTGTGCGACACGGCAGCTGCTGATTTCCCACTTGCAGGTTCAACGCACAGCAAAGCTGAAAATGGACCAACCAACTCAGATGTGTTCACAGGCACAATGATGGCATCCTTCAGTGGATGGCACCCAGCTCTTGCAGCACTCATGTGGAATAAACAGTGAGACAATGCAGAGGGCTGGTTAGGAAAGAATTAACAATCAATGGTGATCAGGTATGGGGCTTAGCCCATAAGCACAGTGACTGGTCCTATTCATGTGGGACCAGCCCTTTCATCCCACATTGCTCCTTTGTTTCTCCTCATTCTCTTCCCTCTTATTTTCCCTTATCAGTTTGTGTAGTCCTGCTGAGCTCCTCTCCGCCCTGTTTGGAACCCTCAGGTTTCCATCCTTGTTGGCTGCAATACTGTGCATGCAGTTTCCTGATAGCTCATCTATTAGTGTGACTGACGAGGCTTGTTTCTTGGTTTGTCTCTATCTGAGTCCATCAGGTTTGTGTCACTTTGTCTATGGTTTAACTGTTTTCCCTTATTATCCCATTTGACAATGTTCTCAATAAGATAATCTTACTGAGATAAACATTTCCACATACCACACATAGCAAAGGAATAAACGGTCTGTCATGTGCTTGTGCTGGCACTGTCCACTGGTGTCATATCACAATGGAAGATGTCATTCGCTTCCAACTGTAAAGAATCAAAAGTTTGATGCTGGAAAGGGACACAGAGATAAAAGGCATGTATGTGAAGAAATCCTATGAAAGAGAAAGGAAAGGAGCAGGGCACTGATGAATGAGAACTGAGTTAGGCTGTAGAGGAAGAAAGCTGACATTGAGACTGAGGAGAAGCAGGGGAAATTATGAAGTCAGTATGAAATAAGCTGCAACCTTTTCATTACAGTGAGAATCCCTCCAGATTCCCAAGTGAAACCTGTTACTCCAATGTCCTCCATCAGCAGGGAAGATACATGAATTCATCCAAAATCTACAGTTTATGACTGCCAAAGTATTGATACATTCGGAGGATGAAGCTGCCAGCTCGACATCTGCTCTGATAGTCCAAGGATCTGATAGTCCAGGTTTAGGGATTTAAAGACTCCAATAGTCTTGATCAGATGGTTGTGAGATATGAGGGAATACTTTTATGTTCCTTGTTTGAATGTATGTTCAAAATGTATATATTACATAGTTACTTGATATTAAGATAGCCAATAAACATAAATATAATAAGGCATTCTTTCCCAATTGTACACATAAGCTTGCTCAGAGAACTGCAGAAAATTAATTTTAAAGTGACAGCAAAACTGAGATAATGTCCCCAACTGTAGTCAGTGGTGAACATAGACACATGGATCCCCTTTATACATGCAAAGGAAATCACTTTGTTGTAGAAAACACTCCCCTTTTATTCTTTTACTTTCCACTGGACATAACCAAAACTTAAGAGAAGAAGGGCAGCCATTGGCTGCTCATCTGCAGTGCTGCTGTCCACGTCCCATCACCCAGTCAGTTTCCTGCTCATATGCTGTCCAAAACTTTTCTCCTCATATGCCTCTCACCTGCCAAGCAATCTCTGTCCAGCCTGCAGCTGTCTTCCTCACAGGGCTCCCTGGTGAACACAAGCTCTAACAACTTTAACAAATACAACCCCATATCCCACACCCAACTAAAATTTATTCTCATTGCCCATATCTCTTATTAAACTACTTGCTGTTGCCATCTGATATCCCATTCTTCGCTTCAGAGTATCACTCTTATTCCCTCTATCTTATTCTACTCTGCATATTCACATATATCTTTATGCCATCTATTTACTTTTTGTTGAATATGTTGGAAAGGTAAGAAGGAGCTCCAGAAGTAAAAAAAGGCAGCTCTATCTGCAAAGTAGACCTGTATTAGATGTTAGCCTTTTCCTTGGCAGCCCTGAGAAAAAGTTTTATTACAAAATCTGTAATGAATTTTTAATGGCAAGGTTTTAATATTTGTTTTGGAGGTTTTTCCACTATAGATTGCAAGTCAGATTCATAACTACTTAGAAATAATACAGAATTCAGTAGGATCTATATCCTTAATTTGTTCTGAATTATACTGTGCCAAGCACACTGAAGAATAAGAGGTTACAGACACCCCAAACTTGACACCCAAATCTACTGTATATACCTAAGCTTAATTTTTCTGCATGGCCATTATCCATCTGTAAAATGAAGATAATAAAATCCCTTAACCTTATGAAAATTTTGAGAATATCATGCAATGTCTGACATTATATTAATGAATTCCATTTAGAAAATAGCACAGAAAAACCAATAATTTCTGCTTAAAGAGTGTGGTCTGAATAGTTTGAAGCCAATAAGGCATGTCCACACACTGAACAAGGACAAGAGAACAAAATAGTGAATATTTTTGATTAAGGAAGTACCATTCTGTGTGATGTAATTAAAGACCATTGTAATGCTTATGTCCAAGTGAGCCAAATGAAGCCTGCATGGGGAATTTTAATGTTTTATAATTCAAATGCTTGACCTTGTGACCTTAATTTTTTAAAATATAATTTTCTGGATATAATGATTAATAATAATTAATAGAGTAGGAAGAGAGATATTAAAGAGTTATGCAAGATTTTCATTTAACCTGAAAGTCAAAGGGCCCTAGACAAGAAAAAAGAGAATCTTGAAGCTGGCTGGCATTTCAGAGGCAGTACTATTTCTGTGAGCAGATATGCAAAGGGACAAGTGTAACACCAAGAGCTTTTCAGTCTTCTGATTTTTAAGTGTATATGACAATGACATACAAAATATATACTATTTTTATTTCCCAACCCCATCTCATTAGGTCAGACTCCTGATGCTCCATGTGAAAGTAAACAAAGTTTACTCACACCCCACAGCTTCCTATAAACATCTTTCAACAAGGATTTTCCTGAGCAGGAATAATTGTAATTCATTACCAGTTTTTGTCAGATTTTTTAAATAATTGGACATAGCTTTTGCTTGTGTATTAGAGTGCTCTCCAACAGCTGATAACTTGATCTTACACAAGAGCTTTCAAGAATTTATGACTAGTATCAGAACTTCTAATATATTGTAGATTTTTTTTGTCACCACAAAAATATGATCTCATTGCAAAAAAAAAAGGGAGATAGAAAGAGGAACAGCTCACTTTTTAGTGGCTGCTATTTTTCCAGTAACAAAGAAAGTGAAAATATCTTAGTTTTAAATTTTCTTATAATTTTCAAGATAACAAATTATTACTTTGTGGGACAAAAATATGAAAGCCATAGTTATTCTACTCTGCAGTGCTTAAAATTCAGATGGAGCTTTAAACAGAAGCAGATATTTAACAAAGGAGTCTCACAGCTATTTCTCAGGTATACCTGGTATTTATGACATTTTCTATATTTCTAGCACCTTCAAATGCCATCAGCATATAGCTTTTTCCACTTTTTTCGGAACAGCTCTTCATATATTAACTAAGGATCAAGCCTAATGCTGGTTCCTGGTGCACCACTGCTAGTTTCAGACAACCAGATTAGATTATATAGCTTAGAAAACAAAAGGCTGTGGCACATCTGTTCTCAAAGCATAATCAGCATATGACTGACTGTGTGAAGAGTTGTGTCAAGACTAACACAGTGGTGCTGCACATTACATGAAAAGGAACCTGTTGTGTTTTTTGAGGTACAAAATATACTCAAAACCTCTCTATTCCCTGCCCTGCATGCCCCACCCACCTGCTGTTCCAATAACCAGTATGATTCATTCTTTATGAATTCTCCACACTAAAATACAGGCAGATTCTTGCACAGTGAATCTACCCTCAGCAGCAAAATGGAAGGATTAGGACAAACATTACTGAATGAAAGCTACCTACCTGTCTGACCTGGCAGAAAGAGAACCCAGATTTGGATTGGGGTAAATTTAGTCTAGCCAGGAACAAATCCAACTCCAAGAAGCACCTAAAACATAATGTCTACACCTGAAATAATTTTATTTCACAACATGTGCCCCCTAACAGTTCTGTACCCAATATTAGTACTTACATTACCAGACACTGCTGAGGCAGGAGAATTCCCTAAAGGATCTGACATCATACACTGAAGACAGTACTATATTTGAACATCCACATCTCTCCAGGTTCTAGAGGTTGCAAAAGAGGACTTGGGAAATATCCCAAATATTACAGAAATTATACAGGGGACAAAAAGACCCCTATGTAACCATACACCTACCTGTGTCAATGTAGATATAGATTTAGGCCTTGAGGCTTTGGACAAAATTAATATCTAAAACACATCTTGAATCTCCTCCAAGTAGTTAATTACTAAGCTGTTTAATTTTTCTCTTCCAGGAAAAGAGTAGGTACAGCTTTCAAACTTCAGCAGTCATGAGCAGTTTAGAAAGTTCCTGTAAAATATAACTATCATAGTGAAATCCTTAACAATCATGTCCTCAAGTTAAACTACCATATCCTCAGAAAAACAAAACTCTTATTTTGACTCTTGCTAAACAAATTCTATGCTGATTCACATGAAATACATAGAGAAGCTAATGTAGGAATTGTTAAGGAGAGCTTAACTGCAATTAGATTCAATATGATTCAGTAGATCATGACTGAGTGATTTTGACTTCACACTGCTTGGAAGAAAATAACAGAAGGCTTAAGGTGCTTTTAATTAATCTTAACTTAATCTGATTCTGTTTGTGAGTAGTGTGAACAAGGTGGAAAAAGGCTGGACTAAAAGCCAGAGCATTTAGAGAGATAATCCTGGTTTTGTTAATAATTCCCTGAATAGCCTTAAGCCCTTCTCTTAAATCTTTTTACAACTCAGTCTCCCGTCACTTAAAAGATACCAGAATACTTACTCACCTGCTTTTTACACCTGCATTATGACTTTGAATACACAATATGTTACAACATAAGTACTACATACTTTCTTTCAAATTTCTGTACTGTTCTCTGCTCAGGAATAATTTGATTTTTTCACTAATGCTAAAAACTATGTGACACCAGAAGTTGTACTCCATGAATAACTGAAGACTCTAGAACACCTGGTTTTATTTAAGTGAAATCAAGAAGCAGTTCATGTCAAAGTCATGTAATACTGTTTGTAAGTAAATATTAATGCAATAAAAACTATCAAGAAAGTGAGTGGAATACAGTGTTCAGAGGTTTTTAAAGCCAAAAGCACACAATATACTGCAGGCAGTTTTAAATCTTGGGGTGATTATCAGAACGGCAATGTGAAATGTTACCCACACATTTTTTTGCAAACACAAACTTTGCATCCGTACATTTATTTTTTGCAGTCTGGTCTTTAAGAGGAAGATTTCTTATAATGATATGATACAGAAATTTTGCAATGACTGATGATTAATTCAAATTCTATTAATTAGGAACACAATTGTGCAGTTTGAAAACCAGCTAAAAGGATGTAGTGGTAAATCCTGAAAAAAGGAAAAAAGTCATGTCATTTGTGTGAGGATTTCAAATATTGTCTTAATATTTAAAGACCTGTAATAAGAAATTAATAACATATTTGTGACATTTATAATTGATAGCAGGCTGTAAAGCTTTGTAATCATTACTGAAGATGAAAAAACTGCATAAAAGAGATCTAGTCACATTGGAAACACAGGCAGATAGAGAAATGAGAGTTTCTTGTGAGATGGTGTACCTACAGAATATTCCCCAATTCTCAGAAAAGATTTTTTAGAAATAGTGATTTATTAATTGTCAGATGTGATTTGAATAAGATTGGATACAAATACCACTAGTTGCTTCAATTTGCTTTTTATCCCATTTATCACTGATGCATTCACAAAGATTTATTTTAGTGGAAACCAATAGTTAAAGCTATCCTTAAAAAAAACCAACCAACCAACAACATAAAATATAAACCAAACCAGTAATCTCGACAAAGTCTTTTGTTATGGTTCCAGCATTCAAACTTGGTTATAGAAGATAACTAGACCAGGATAGCAAAATCACCTTAATTATATCTTTCATATTTATGATCATCATCTTCTCCAGGAATGATAAATATCTAACTCTTACTGCATACACAATCCAGTCAATTATACTTATGCTAAAATTCATCAACAAACATGATGAAATTATTACATTATTAGAATTTAATTTTGCACTTATTGGCCACAATTAATTATAGCAACAAAAATACATACTATCTTGTCAAAAGTATAATTCCTCATTTTGCCTCTTCTAATAAATAAAAATACTACATATTTTTCAAATTGTATATCTTATTCAATTAATTAATTTGTAGCAAACTATTTGGATATCTATTTCTTTTACTAAAAATAATATAATTGTAAAGAGTCAGTTAATAAATTAATAGTCCTCTCTGAAAACAACAATGGGATCCAAATTAGAAATGCAAATTATCAAAACTAACTAGGTGAGGTCTATATATTTTCTAAGGTCTTATATGCACAATAAAAGCAGATTGTGTATATTTCTGACAAGCCCAAATGGAGTTGTTCAGAGTCTTACTTTAAATGTGTTTTTTCCATCCTGTGGGAATCAACAGCTTAAATAATGGTATATAACACTGGTAACAGCATAATACAGTGTCATGTTTATCTTTCCACTCAATTGTATGCTTTAATTCTGGTACTCATTTTGAAGACCTTTTAAAGATCATTTCATTTTTAAAACACCAGTTGAGCAACAATCAATTACATATTTTGTGTTTACTTTTGACCAGAGTTTTGGATTTTATTGACAGAATCTTGTTTTCTCTTTAGCAAAGTAAGTAATCAATTAAAGCACTTGTTGCTTAACAGCAACAAAACCGATTGTTTTCCAGCTTAATTTTTTAAATGTCAGAGAAACATTTGAATGACATTATCTGAATTACTATTTTATACAGGGTGCTGGGAGATTAATGCAATGTCAAGGCAAGACAATAAGCTACATGCTCTTGATTGGTTTCCTAAGACTTTTCTAAGCCTAACACTTAGAAGAATTATTGCATTGTTTTAATCAATTTACTAAATCAAAAATAAACCTTTTTTATTAGGTATACTTAACTTTGATACCATGAACATCAAAGAAGCAAGGAACAATTGACTTCATTGTCAGGAAACTTTCATTTCATAATCTGCACCATATTTCTTTAAGATCCTTTCACACTACATACCCACAAGATGGTAGGTTTGTTTCAAATTAGTTTTTTCTTCAGTTTTTCTTTGGTTTTTAGCAGAAAGCCCTTCCCTTATACATCCTTTTTCCGGTGATATAAATGTATCCTCAAATTACTATTTCATTCAATGCCATAAAATTACCTCTTTACCTACTGTTTCATCAGATGTTACTTATCTCAAGATTTATAATTTGTCAGGAAAGAATAATCAGGAACAGAATACTGCTAGTACAGCACTGCTATATGTCCCCACCTGAAGAGCTGTGAAATTTATTATAAAAGCAGGTAGACTACAAAAAGCAATCTTCATCTTTAATTTATATGCAAAATATTTGCAACTTTTCATAGTTATAATGCTATCTTATGGCAAATACCGGAAATATCAGCATTTGGATACATAAGGGATTGCACCTGTTTAGACATTTTGGACTCATCTGAAATGGCTTTCAGAAATTAAAGTTTTCAATGAATGGCTATATATATTCTATATCTGATACCATTGTTGTCCGAAATTGTCAAATCACCCAGTAGTAAGAAGTCTGCTGTATTTATGCTGAGTTTCAGATTTGACTTTTTTCTATAAAATCAAAATGTAAATTGCTGAGTACATTGAACAGCAGTGAAATAATATTATTTACTTAGTTTTTAAAATGCAAATGTCACATCTGAGTTTTACTGTATTCAATGACGTTTTATGGATTTTTCCATCTGAATGGACATAAGTACAATAAGAATGTCACTTAGAGAAATATTTCCTAAAACAATTATAAAACATTTCTTCGAAATTTATTTTGTGCAATATTATTTTGTATACATTTAAATCAAAATATATATGGATCCATCAAAGGAGTATTTTAAAGAAACAAGGCTTGATTATTACTTTTCCCTAGATTAGGAAGATGACACTGAGGAAAAGCTAAGTCCTCATCTCTGGAATTATTTCAGTGGCTGTTTTAAACAATTTTTGACATCTGATCTACCAAGGATAATTTTCATTAAAGAAAGCAATCTTAGTATTCTCCTATTATATTATTCTATACTATTCTCCTGTCCAAGCTCTTCCCAACACCATTTCTGCCTTTTACAGACCCAGTAATCCGAACCTGGATAAATCTCAGTATCACAAACAGGACTGGAGTGTAACATCTGCCTTCAAGACTGTTACACAAACTCTCACTTCATAAGGATACCGTTTTATCTCATTAACAGGATGTCTATTACCCAGATCACCAGCATTTAAAAGGGTTTAGGAGTTCTATATCCAAGGTGGCTAGTTCATAACAGTGCCTACAGATTACATTAAATAAAAAAATACAGCAGTTTAGTCTTCTGTTAGCCTAGGAAGAGAGAAGGACATTGTGATTTACCAGGATTAAGGACTGAACACAGTTTAATCAAAATCTTGGTTCTAAGGTTTTTTATGAAAAATTGTGTCATATTCTTTCAAACTTTTCCCATGTGATTATAATTTTACCGAGACGACACTTTTGAACAACCAGCACTATGAACCTCCTTTTAGCTCTGGCTTCCTGAAAAATTTCAGTGATCTTCTGGGAAAAAATCAAGCAGATACCATGTAATGATGCCTTTACAACATCACTTTTTTACATTAACAACAGTATTTCCTCTCAATAATTTAACCTAGTAACTGAAACCTTGATATTCATTAAATTCAGCAATAAAGACCTTCATGTTAGCCCAACTACATCAAAACTCACATACCATTAAGCAACTAGACAAACTATTGAAAACACTTCAATCATGATTTTTCTGAAGCCTTGGCTGTTAGAATAAGGCTGTCTATCTTGAAAAGTTTTTAGTATTCACTATTCTCCAGAAATCTCTGAAAATATTGGACAAATTAATCTCATGTATTTTGTACATACCATTATAAAGCAAGTTAATAACCTTGGAGGCCCAAAATCATGATTAATCTTTAATATCTGATTTCAACAATACTTTGCACAACCAAATAATGCCCACAGAAGTGAAAGGATGTTAGTTGCACAACCATATAACACCCACAAATGTGAAAAGATGTTTGTTGAAGGAGGCAGAGTGTGATTGTTTTAAACAGGGATTGCACTGCTTCATTTCAATGCTTTCTCTAGAAATTCCTGGCAAGTTGTATCTTGAACAGTCAACAAGACATGCTTGAAAAAAGTCACTGTCTTGGTTTGAAAGACGAGTGTCTGCTAGAGAAGGCAGGATCCTCCCTCATAATGGAAAATGTAAATCCTCTCCCACTGAATTATTATAAGCCTGAAATTAAGGGGCTCTCAGGTAAAGATATGGGAATAGGAATAGAAGTTCTTTACTTCTATGTATAACAAGGCAAACAAACAACAACTACAGCGCTAACAACAAACAGAACAGGAACTCAGCGACCGCCTTCCCGGCTCTCAGGCACTCCCCCGTTCGGTGCAGTTCCGGGCACAGCCAGCAGGGGCGCTGCTGCTCCCGCCAGGCAGGGCAGTGCCGTGACTCGCCCGAGGCTGCAGGGGCGCTGTGGCGCGGGCTCGGGGAGCATGCGGCAATGGCGGCTTTATCCGAGACTGGAAGGGATGGGAGAGAGGCTTTGCTTCACAAACCCCTTGGGGCAGTCGATCCCGGTGTTCCAGCAGGACTTATGGAAACAGTAAGCTGGGCTGGCAGGAATGAGCAAAACTTCCAGGGTGGTAGCAAGATGTATGAGAAGCTCTGTAGCTGTGGCTGGAACCACAGGACTTCTCAGCAGGCAGGGGGTGTGGGGCTCCAGTGCAGCGAACACTCGGAGCAGCGCCACAGAAACAATGGGGATGAGATAGCAGCAGCCTGGCTCCCATCAGGGCACAGAGGGGTGAGCCCAAGATTCCGAGCACCCGAGCAGATGAGGGTAGGTCCCTTGTTTAGTGAGGAAGATGTTAATAAGTTCCTAGTCCAGCAGCTGCTCTTACGAGCGAAGGCTCACTCACTGAAAGGGCGAGACAGTACAGGACTGGGCTCCGGCAGTGACAGTGAATTCTCCTCACGGTAAGCAACAGCTTGGCTGTCCTCCTCCAAAATCCAGAGCTAGAGGCCTAGCAGCTCCCCAGTCCCCGTCTTTTTTTGCCTGTCCAAATCCCCAGGTATCCCCTCCCCTCTTCCCCGAGTCTGACCACTCTTTTGTTTTTCTTAAGAACCCGTAAGTACTCAATAGTTAGTTTCCTAGCAACTTATGAGAAAAAAATTCCCTAACTACAAAATGAAGAAAACCAAGCCTCAACAATCACTTGTATCACTTATAAAGTATCTACTTATTTTATCTAACTGTATAATAGGTGAAGTTACCTTCGCTCATAATATAGTAAAATGAACTTGATTGCTTCTAGATAGTCCTCACTAGCTCTTATTCGTAACAGAATTTTTCTTCCTAAGTGCTGAAAAGGAGTTTAATTATTCTAATAAATTATATTATCTTGACAGCACTATAATTTCCTTGTTGTTCCTTTAAGCAACAATAGTTTTTTCAATTTTTCTGGAACTTGTCCTATTATTTTTTAGAGTCAGCCTCTGAGACTATTTCAACCATACTCTGGAAACCTTTGAATCAATTTCATCTCATTTAGCCCATTCAAACCACAATTTGTTCAAGTATCCAAATTCATCTTTCTTTATTCTGATAGGAAATATTTGTGGTTAATAATAATTGTGTTTCCTATATTGACAATGTCCAACAGCATACACTGGACGAGAACAAAAATATTTATTAGTTTTGTTGTCATTATTTTTCAGAGAGCCTTTCTAGACCACTTAGCAGCAGGCAACAGTTTCCTGAGTTTTCCTTTTACTGCTAATACACTCATAACATTATTTACTATCTTTTGTGTCCTGATAGTTTATTTAATTTTGTGCTTTGGGCTTTCTCTGACTTACTCTGTACATGCTCTTAAAGAGAATTCTACTATCAAGAAGAGTTTTATTATTTCTATAGACTTTCATTGAATTTATTTGGTAGTAGAAGTAAAAGCTGTAGATGAGGTGGGGCAGGAATGTTAGCATCATGTGAAAAGGGGAGATATTCTCAAACCCTTTGTGTTTCATTAGTCTGCCAGTGCCCCAGGAAAGCCAAAACCCTTGTGCCCAACCAGTCTGTCAGCATCTGTGGGATTCACTGTGGGGACACGTTGCTGAATATTCCAGTGGGTTAAAGGGCAGTTGGACTGGCTGGTTGAAGGACACATGCCAACAGCATAAAGGAGATGCCCTCCCAGGTCTCCACAGCCCAGTATGTTCCTGCAGATGGTAAATGCCAGCACCTTTGAAGGACTCATACTAACTTACTTTAATACTACATTTTATGTTTAGGTGGAGCTTGAGTGAATCCAGTCATCCATCATGTTCAGTGGAAGGTACCTCAGAGGTGGGTAATGTCAATATTACACTTGAGGCAGCCTTTGGGATGGAAGTGTGAACAGTGTTACGTCTGTGATCTCTCCATGGTTGCTGGTTCAGCAGTAAGACATCTTTTTTTCCCCTTGGTTGGCAGCTGCTATGAGGTATAAGCTACAGGATACCACTGAGTTCCCCTTCTTGCAAGGATTTCAGCAGAGTGTGGCTGTGGTGTCTCCACTCTGCCCCATCCTCCTTTTAGTTCCCCTTAGAATGTGTTCTGTGTGGAGAGTGGGACATGCTGACTAAGTCCCATCCAGGGAGCAGCAACTGCGTTTCACCCTAAGAGCGTCACCCTATAACTTCCTTACTGTTAGTGAGAACAGAACTTGCTGGTTAACATGAACATAAGTTCCTGGTTTGTCACTAGAGAGCACAAAGGAGACACAGCACTTAGCTTCTCACCAAGCCGTAAAAAAGAAGTATCTTTATTCTGACCTCGCTAATTATATACATTCTGAACAATGACCAGGGATTGGAGAATAAGGTGACTTCCTCTCCAGTTCCACTGGTCAAGGGGAAAGTCCATCAAGTGACATCCTCAGAGAGGAATGTGGAAAACAACCTTTGTTTAGGTTACAATTCGTGGGAACATGCACTACAAATATGAAAACATGAGAGAACTTGAACTTCAGGGACTCCAAAGAACATCAGAGAAAATCAGAAGGCTTATCATTTTCAGGGCGACACTGGTTTTCTCCAATTTTACCCCTAATCATTTTCCCACGCTGTATTTCCTCTATACATCACAACAAATTCTCTTACCTTCTGAAACAAGATACTTGTATTTGACCTGCTTACTACAAATGGTCCTTGGCCCATGCCAGACAGTAACCTCTGCATGGCCACTGTGGCAATGGCCACTAGCACAGGCTGTAACTATGACAGGAATAGCAATTTAGCAGATCCCGGTTTGCACAGATCACCCTAGACAAGTTTCCTGGATTATTTATTAGTGTAGAAATAGGAATGCTTATTATTCCAGTATTTAATGTGAAGAAAATCAGAACTGACATCCCAAAAGCCTTCCTTATTTTTAACTTAATGTTAACTTTTAACATCTTGCAAGAAAGCCAAAGGACCTGACTCTGAAGGTCTCTGCATATTACCAAATCTGCACTATAAAACTGTGGGATTTCTGAGGCCTTTTCTTTAAAACCAATCTATTATTTCCAGGTTCAATTTACAAAGTAACTTATTTTATAAATTGAAAACAGGGAAACTATTTACCTTTAAATAAGGTAAATACCTGGAGTTTCTTAAACTCCACATCCTAAAGAACCTTTTAAGGTAAAGAAAAAAAATTACACATCTGACTTAAAACAATTGCTTAATACTGAGAAATGCAGCACCATTCTTTGTTTGCTTCCTTTTCCTTTTCTATATCCATAGTTCAGCCAACTCATCATTGTCATTAGACTTCCAGCAGAATGGTGTAAGAGAAGAACGAGTTCTATATATACCATGTATATATGGTATATGGTCTATATACCATAATGCAGTTCATAAAAACTGAGTTTGGTTTTCATAATTGTTTAACACACAGACAAATATAAACCAGCCCTGGAGTTCAGCTTTAGTGGAGTGGGGAAATAATACAAAGAAAAACACAGAAAAAAATAAATCCAGCTCCCAAAAGCTAATTTAAAAATTACATTGAAGGAAGTGGGCAGACATAGATCAGACTCCATGGTGCCCATTCCATGGTGCCCATGGTCTCCACAGTCACTGAATGGATCATTGTAGCCCTGCTTTGACTTTAGAACGTACTGCTATAGCTAGGAGGGACCTACAGTGATCATCTAGTCCAGCTACCAGCAACTGAGACACTCATGTTTCTTTAGGTACTCTAAAAATTTTCTAGTTGTCAAAGTTTCCTCCGGGCAAACCTATGTGATTTACATTTCTGCCACTGTTCATATGGATAATGTAGCTTTATCCTTCTGATATTGCTGAGCAGTCTGATATCCACATCATGGCTAAGGCTCAAGAAAGCTTCAAAACCAAGTTAACTTTAACTACAGTTTGAACCATTTGACATGAAGAGAGTGTATATGATGTTTTTCATCTCTGTCTCCTTCTCCACTCCTTCTTCTTCTCTACCAGTTGGAATTTAAATGTCTGTTCCAAGTCAACCTCCAAGTAAAGCTCAAACCTAACAACAGGGAATTTGTTTTTGTTTTTTTTTTTTGTTATTTCAAAGAAGAAAATAAAGAAAAATTCCTTGCATTAAACAAAATAATTTTGCTGGAGTAATTGTTACAGTAGGAGTTATAGCACCTTTTGTATGCTGAAGAAGGAACTTTGAGTTTGGAGGGTATCTCCTACTTACAGCTATCTTCAAAGGCTCTCCAATGAGCTACTTGTCTTGAATTCTACTCAAGTTTCCTATGTAGTGGATTAGGAGAGTATGGGTTCTGAACATACATTTTAAGAAATATTTGGGCACATAAAATTACATTTTGTAGAGCAGCATTTCATTGTCATTGTCCTTTGTATTGAACTAGTCCACAGCATCTAAATAATTGATTTGCGCAGATACAGGTTTATAAATGGAAAAAAGTGTGGAAAAAAAAGAAGTATCTTTATCTGCAAAATTGGTCTGCATCAATGGAACTTAGATAAAGAAAGTTACTGTAGGAAGGAAAAGGGAATTGAAGCATGTGCTCCAAGTGCATTAAGAAAGGCAGACATAAAGTTTCTGAAAGAAAAGAACTTACATTAAAAATAAAATGACACCACACAGCTGAGAGGAAAGAAAAAAGGGAAGGATGAAAATGAGATTGAAAACGGTGTTAATTATGCCTACCATAATAAATGGCAATTTAAAAAAGGAGAAACACTAGATGCAATATAGTTGGTTTAAGTTGTTAGTGTAGCAGAAACTGCAGCACATCCCATCATCCAGGAACAATTACCAGCTGCTGCCATCAGGGAAATCATCATTTCTTCACTATGCCACTGTACAAAACCTATGTCCAAAACAACCAGCTATGATTCCAAGGGTGACTGGAACTCAGAATATGAGTTCCATGTTATTACTCTTTTCTTAGTGTTCTACAGTCAGAATCCTATCCTGACCTTTCCTTTCCCCGATACCTTTCCAACACATTTCTTCACTAAACTCCTGCTTCAGCCCATCTGCCTTACTGTTAGCATTACATTTTATTCTGTGTGTAGTGTTTTGTACTGATTTCTAAGAATTACACATAGAGGAAATTAAACAAAACAGAGATTTTGGAAATTGTTCTGGGTTTGGAGGGTTTTTTGGTTTGCTTTGGTTTTTATTTTGTTTTTATTTGTCTGGAAGAATATCTAGTGACTGGAAAGATGATAAATGGAGAGGGCAGACTGTGGAAGAGGACAATCCACTTTCTGGAGTTAACATGGACCTTAATAAGAATAAAAATTGCATTTTCACTTAGTTTTAATAAGCAAAAATCCTTTTGAGGACTATAATCTACTATGGTATTTTAACCATTACTCAGCAAGATATAGAAAAGTATAACAGCATAGGGCAGGATACCACTGATGCAATCAGCAACATTGATACCATATTGATTTGACACGAAATACAATTAGGAGGGAGAGATTTTCATGGGGCTGATTTATTTTGACATTGTTCGCTAAATAATCTCATCTTTGATAGGAATGTTTACTCATACAGATTTTGTGTCTCTCTGCTGCTGAACAGGAATCTGACTTTCAGACACACATCCAGCTGCTTCCATTTTGATTTAATGCAGACAAACCTAATAGAGTTAAGAGTAGCCTGCTAGCAGCCCTTTCAGATCAATTTATGATCTCATGTGGCATTATCTGAAAGAAGATAAATTTGTATTCTTTCATTAAATCTACTTTCTAAGACTGGTGGTTTATTTTTTAATGTATCTATCTATATAAAAACCTATACATAGGAGGCTAGCCGAAGAGATTTTTACATTGGGGCTCGGGGGTTGCATTTGAAGATTTATTCAAAATGTGAGATACTGCAAATAAGCTTGAGAATAATACTGTTTAAGACAGACATGCATTTTTTTTAGTTAAAATAAGTAAACTTTGGTCAGAAAATATACCTGATGCCTGTTTACATTTCATTAGTTATAAAGGTTAAGAATGTTTCTGTGTATTAATGCCAAGTAACAGCCACAACATGCAGATGAAAATAAAAGAAAAAATATTACAAATAAATAAAGAGTCAAAAAGTGGAACACATAGGAAATTATACAAAGTTCTCAGAAAGAAAGAAATTTCTGAGAGAGAAGAAGTAGGCTGACTATCCAGGGATATTTAAGTACAATGAAACTCACCAAGATATTAAACTGAATCTCAGACTAGCAAGTCTCAATCTGCTCCTAAAAAGCAATTTAGAGTATTCTGATTGCTGTGAAAGAATTTAGTCAGACAGCCTGGGATCTTGGGCAGTGATGTAAAGCTGGCTATATTGTGTCTTCACAGTCCCTTCTGCCGGAGACTTTCTCAACCAGCTACAAACTATTCACCTGAAAAACTTACAACGCATTTCCATTTCTATCACAAATTTCCTCTATGACTGTGGAATGCCTGGCGTACAGAGTGAGAGCTAATGACAGAATATGGGAGAATTTCACAGCTGCCAGGTTCAGGAGCATCCTGGGAGGTAGGTGGGATAGACTTGTTGACCCTTTGTCCTTATCATTCTGCTTGACTCTCAGAAGGAAACCAAGCTTGGAGGCCGCAGGCCACTATGAGGCGAGGAGGTGAGGAAACCTGAGTCTGCTGGCTCTGCAGCCTTTCCCCACAGCCTCAAGGCCATATTTCAGTGCATACTTTATGGAGCAGTTCCTAGCTATTTGTTGGCCTAAGCAACTTATTTTTCACAGTGCATCATATCGTCATTTCACCGACAGAGGGACAATGTAAATGAGATATACTGACTGAAAAAGAATCAGTTTGATGGAAAAAACCCCAAAACATTTTCTCCAATTTGTTTTAAATTGAGAGCATGTCCATGTTCAACCACACAAAACAATGTGCCAGCTCACTCAGGATTAGAAGTAGTTGTTTACAGGGCAGGATTGAAAAAAGAGCAAACCTAAGAGACCTTAAGCTATCCACAGACCCACTGCCACAAAAAAAGCCTGGATGCATCTCCAGTGCCTGTTTTCCTCAGATCGTCTCAGTTATTAAGTTTTACCCTCTGGAAACATTGTCACACTAATAGGTAGATAATAATGCAGAGATAATGCATATAATGTAAAATAGGGTTTGTTTGACAGGAGGAAATTCCTTATTATCACCAGACATTAGAATAGAATAGAATAGAATAGAATAGAATAGAATAGAATAGAATAGAATAGAATAGAATAGAATAGAATAGAATAGAATAGAATAGAATAGAATAGAATAGAATAGAATAGAATAATTTCTGTTGGAAAGAACTTACCAGGATGACCTTACCCATTCAGGGCTGTCTAAAAGTTAAAGCATGTTATTAAAAGCATGGTCCAAACACTGTAATGGCTATTTTCACTGTTCCAACAACATGACTCCATAAATATTTGAAATGTAAGTATTAAACAAAGAATGGCCAAACCCTAAATTTTCCAGAAAAATTAAGATGATAACAAACTCCTCAGATGCTCTAAGATGGCATTATCATCCACTTTGAAAATCTTGAAAACATAATGCTGGATCTATGGAAGAATTGTACTCTCCTGTTCTGTTCATGTCTAAAAGGGACTTCCATATCACAGGAACTGAACAACACTGTGGCATCCACACTGCTTAAATAAAATCCTAATCCCAGCTTGCATTATGGTGCTCAGTTAGGCTAGAAAGGCATAATTTCTTATGTGTAAATCACTCCAGGTGATATGATATTTTTAAAGGGCAATTTTTTGTTCTATCCTTTAATTACCATTAGATTTTCTTTTTAAGCTACTCCAAGACCAGTTATACCAGACAAGAAACAATAAGCAAAAGTTCGCTCTTTATAGTAAAGATTTTCTAAACAAACTTTTTAAATTGCAATTGAATAAAAACAACATGTTGATGTAAACATACAAATTGAAAAGATTTTTTTAAAAAAAAGCTATTTTCTGAGTTAGCTAACTATACCATTTTACATGTTCCTAAAGAAAATCAGAGCAACCTTTCAATCTTCCTATGACTGAAATCCACAAAGGGCTGAGGTTTTTCAAAGGAAACATCTGTGTAATGCAAGAAGTCTCTCATCCTTGTTTTAGCTATTCTTTCTGATTACTTTGCAAGACAATACAATGATTTTTTTTCCTTTTTTTCCTCCTATCTCCGTCCTTTTTCAGAGCTGTTTCAGGCAATCAAATTTTATGAGAAAGAAAGAACATTTTAGGACTTAATCACACAGTTATATTCACACAGGCATCTCTTTGTAGATTATTGTTTATTTACATAGAGGTGGAACTTTCCAATGAGCCCTGAGTTGCAGGATTTCAAGGTATGCAATCTCATATCATGAGAGATCATGACATACAGATCCATTGCCTGGAAGACATTAGAAATTGAATGGATACTCACTAAATATTCTCCAGGAGGTGAGAAATAACTCCTTGCTTTCAGAGCACATGTGTTTGTCCTGTACTGTAGTCAGAAAAAAAGTGATTTCTGTAGTATTTTATTTTAAATGAGTATTGTCTTTATTCCAAAATACTAAATGTTTTCATATTGTTGCATTTACTGCAAGGGAAACTTTTGAGTTCAAAAGGTTATTAATCAAATTCACTGGAAGCATTTTGAACTGTAAATTCTTCCAAAAACTATAAAAACCAAGAAGAGAGAATAATAATCATTGTAGAAGTATGACCGAGGCTGTTTTTTAATGGTTAGTTCTCTGTAAATTGAAACCCTCAGTTTATACATATAAAGATACTCAACCATGTGTAGAATCATTAACTTCAATAAAATTTTGAAACTTTCTCCACTGAAAATGTAATTGGGAGATCAAGGACTGCCTTGAGTAGAGTGGGGCTAGTTGGGAAAGTTTTCATCCTAGAGGACTAAAATGTGAGCTAATAATCCTATTGCTTGAGTACTAAACAGTTACTTAGAATTTGTACTTGCTTCTCTCCAGTCCACCATCCAGTTTTAATTACACATTATCTTGATTAGACTAATTAAAATGAGGATGAAATTATGCCTTTACCAGAGTGGGTCATTTGAAAGGAATTTACCAATTTCCCATTTTGCTCACTTTTTTAAAAGGCAGATGTTTTCACTTTTCCTAGTTGCACAATTCTGATCATGCTGCAATTCATTCAGGCCTTTCTGAAAAAGCTTGCATTTTTCATGTGGCAAATAATTTTAAGAGTTTAGGCTTCCAATCCATTACGAGACAGAGGATTACATTTCCTCACAAACCCAGTAATTTTTCCACTAGAAAAACACCTGGGTAATGAGAAAATGTTCTTTTAATTAGAAATACCTCTTGTTTGCCACTGTATAATAGCACCCTACTACTTCTTGTTGTGAATTGTTGGTTGATTCTTACTGATTTGGTGGTTTGGACAGCTGAGTATTCCTGGGAAAAGGTGAAAAAAAACAGTAGAGAGCTTTCAGATGCTGGACATCTGGACTCATATTGAAAAGACTGTTTCATCTCTTTCAGAGCAGCTGCTCAGATTTTCCACTGTCTTGAAGAAGATCCAGAATCAGGTGTCTCATAGTCAGAATGTTGTATTTCAAAATGAAATAGATATCTACTATTGGATGATAAAATTGAAAGAGTTTTGTTTCATCTTTGGCACCAGTTAGCAATGGTTTTAAAGTAGAGAAAAATTGGGGTGACAGGCAAATAATTTATTTCACAGCTCAACTGACTTTTTTTTATTTAACTGTTTTTAGTAATTACTGAAGAGTACAGATTACAAGGTAGGAGTTCAGAAGCTGGCTATGCTAGCAAATTCTCAAATTTGCTCAGCTCTTCAAATTACACAAAGACTTAAGAAAGATACATATGTTTACTAAATAAAAGTAATTTTCTATCACTTCTCATTTCTTCACTGGTATTTTCTGTATTGTTTTTGATCTTGCAGTCCTACTTAATTTTATAGTGTTATGATGCATATTAGATATGACTTTTACCCTCTTCTGTGTCTAGAAAAGTTTACTCATTTAAAAGTAAAATCTCAAAGAATTTTCAAAATATAAATGTTGTTCCTACTCTTACCCCAGCAATTAAATAAACTCTTTGTCTCAGTGAATTTGAGTTCTACTTCACATTTCTGCAAATATTTTGTGCCTGATTGCTTTTAATGGTTGCCTTAGGCAGTCTCAGGTTATTTTCAGTCTTCTTCTGATTTTGAAGTCCTATTCTTTTTTTTTTTCCCTGTGTTTTTCTTTTGGAGTTATAATTTTGAGCACTGGCCACTGAGGCAAATTTATTTTGCTTTTCTTTCTATGAAGTGTTTTGATGGGTTCTCCATGCTATCTCTGGTTGGCATATTATGTTAAATAGTCTTTCTGCCTTCATATTAAGATATTATAATGTATTTCTTAATTTGGTATGATACAGACTCTAAGCTTTGAAGCTTATAGAACACAGAATTTATCACCCTGATTTATCTTCTTCCAAAGGGGTACAATCCTGTTGAGAAGCGACAGCAGCAAACTATTTTCAGTGATGTTTTTCCACTTTCCTCAAAGCTTCATTCCAAAACCAGACACTAGCAAGGGAAATTTTTATGGTACTCACACAGTACTTCAGTGGCCATGTCGAGAAGCAAATGCAGGAAGAGCCTTCGAGTGTTGACACTCCAATTCCCACTGGCCCCTGTTCCACTGAGAATAGGAACCACCTCATGTTTGCAGCTCTCCCCTGAAGCAAGGAGCTGAAGTGACAGTTCAGCTGGGCTTGTGGCTGCTTGTGTAATTTTTCTGGTAATAAGGAAGTGACAAACAAAGGCATTTATATTTTTTTTTATCCTCCCCAACTCCCTCCAACCCCCCTGCATGCTGAGGCATGAAAGCACCTGGTACAGTCTTTAATCAATGTTTAAACACAGTCTCCTATCTAGGGTTGCCTTCCCTTCCTAGCTCATGAAGCATTCTTAAAACACCACAGTTTCTCTCTCCAGCTTCTCTTATTTACTGGTATTGTCTCTACTGCAGACTACATTTTTTGGAGAAGAACAGAGTTCCACCTGATCAAATATCAAAGCAGAAAACTAACACTCTTCTCATCGCATTTACTTTTTTACAAACTAGGCCATTAACAACAGCTACATGAATTTTAGTGTATTTCATACAAGAGTTTCATACTAGAGCAAAAAGATACCTTTAATTGCTGCTGAGGGACTTCATGGTTAATAGTTCTAAAATACAGCCATTTAGGAACTAGAATAGCATGCCTATGACATTAAAATAACCAGGTTTAATTCAGATATAAACGGAGAAAAACATTTCAACATTTAAAAAATCTTTTTAAGTTGGAAACTTTTCAGATCTTTCAATCTGAGATAATTCTACAACACAGGCTGGAACCTTTTGGATAATTCAGAAGAATTTAAGTGATGCTATGAAATATCCATATTTACAAATGTATTATTAAAAACTGCTAAGTGAAGTAATTTCTCCTGCAATAGTATAATTTTTAATGAGTAATAGCCATTATGATATTTATCAAATGCCAGAATTAAACTGAGTCAGTGTTTTTCAACTATATATTAAACAAGGACCTTACCTACTGCTTTCTTTTTAATCCTTCTCTTGGTACAAGAATATAAAAGATTGCACACCTGTTCACCTATGAAAAGAAAAAACTGAAACAAAGCAAGACATTAAGTCTTACAGGGTGATAAAATAAGTGAAAATAAAATAACTACAACATTCTTCTTGCCATGTAAAGCTTGTGAACACACAGAGCTTTCTCCTAATATGTGATTCTGGAGGAAGAAAGGAATTTTGGCTCCTAATACATGTTATCCAGTTTAAGAAAATATGTTTATATACAATTCATACCAGGTTCAACTAAGTATTTACATACACAGGTTATTGTATTGTTCTTGTATTAGGTAGACAATGCTTACCAAATTTCTAAACTTTTATCTTGAGGGCAAAAAAGAGTTCCTTCTGACTAAGCGTGCCATGGATTCATCTAACCGAGAGGATTTATTCAAGGAAGCAGCATACAGCTGACTTCTCTAGCTCACTGTAAGACTGAAACTAATGGATGCCTCAAGCACATCCTCCAGATCAAGTGTGGTCTTATCCCAGGAGGGCTTAGAGCCCCTTTTTTCCTCCTGAAGTTTTCATTTCATCATTTAAAATATTTTTAAAATGTTAAAAGAATCAAGTTATTGTTATATTCAAAAGCCTATAGGCAAAATTGTTTTCTAAAATCCAGTGAGAAGTAAGTTTATTTTCCAGTCTGCTGAAGCATTTTCTCTAAGAAACTCTCTTCTTCAAGTCTTTTGGTAATTTACATCATAACTGATAACATATTTGTCTCTATCTTCATGGCACCAAAGTGTGATTACTGGTAAAAAAATCCTAAAGGTACAATGGAGATTTATAATTATTTCTTTTTCCTGCAAACAATGCAACCATAATTATTTGAAAATTTCTACATGAGAATATAAATTCTGATGATATTCTAATCATATGTCAGCACCTGCAAGGAATTTTCTGGCATCTGTATGAATATCCTTCTGTTACTCTGTTAAAATCCTTGAAGACAGAACAATGCTCTGGGGTACCTGAACACCTTCAGATGTGAGAACAGAAAGCAAGAAATAATTAGAGCAGATTTCATTAGTAAAGTTGACTTTTATATAGTTCCAAACTTTCAGAGACTTACTACAAGATGAGTCTAGTTTAAAGATTGTTCTGTTACTGCCATGGTTTTGTAACATCTGGCCCGAAACACCTCAGGATTCAATACATCTGTCACAGCCACTTGAATCTCCCTTACAGGTTCTCCAGTTACAGTCATATTTCTGGAACAAAGTAGCTGAAAGTTGTTGAAGAAAACGGTTATCACAAATGCAATGCTGTTGTGTAGTTTGTATAATCCCAAAAATGATCTAAATTTATAAAATGATAAGTTTTTTAAAATTTTCTATTTTCACACTTTTAGCACATCTTCAAAAACTACTTTGTAAAAAAATACAATGAAACAAACAAAAAAATCATACTTTATCTTCTATGATTGTTGATAGACCTCTTTCTTCAATTCCTGGGGGAAATATATCAGACATCTTTTTAGATACTGCATATGACGGCACCATTATTGATACAGACAATGTCTTGCTGGCTGATCAACATTACATTAGGCAACATAATTTTATAATGCCTTCAAGAAATTATATTTAGAAAATCTACCCAAGCCTACAGTTTTATCTTTCAGGTAATTAAAAACATTTTCCTTTCTAACAGAGGAAAGGGCTGAAGAACAGTTCTAGACAGAAGGTGAATTAGCTTTAACCCTCAGATTTTGCAGAAGAGCTTTACTGTACCTAAAAAAAAATGTCATGCTTGGACTGCTATTAAAATTATAAACAAAGCACAATGCTTAGCTGACACAGGCTTAGAAAGCCTATTTAGGACTCCAAGTTGTAGCTAATGGCAGTAAAACAGTCTCTGATGAAATATTATTTTAAGCAATAAATTGACAGATTGAGTGGAGATGACCTTGATTAGTTGTCTCTGGTTCACTTTTGGTTGTATGGAGCAAAGAAACCAGAAAATTGGGTATTTTGAGAAACTTCTGGGATTCTTGTTTTGTAGCAAATTTTCACATAAAGTTGTATTTAGTAAAATAGTAAAATAGCTAATTCCTCTGTGGTTTGTCTCAATTTTGTGTGTAACACAATAGTAAGAAAGGCAATTGTCCCTTTAAAAACAATTTCAAGGTTATTAGAATATAATATAATGAGGTTGTTATACATCTGTTCAATATTCTCACTTAAAATACAGATTCTCTCACCTCCATTCACCATAAACAGAGCTGCAAGTAAAATGGTATAAAGGTTAAATACATTACCTTATATTTTCTTAGATTCCTTCACTGCACTGCGGCAGCCACTGGGACACACATGACATTTAAACACTTTATTTTCATTTGGCTCTTTAGAATACCCAAATCCCATCAAAGAAGCAATCTGTAAACAAATTCACAGAACAATGAACCAGATTTGCTATTTAGAAAGGTGAAGATATTAAGAGCACTAATGTATTGTAATGACAAAAAATCCATATGATGGAGAGTAAAATTATCATAAGGCATCTAGACACAGTCTAGTGGTAGCACAGTGCAGTGCTTAATGGGGAGCCTCAGAGAGTGACAAGGAGGACATAGATCCCTAAGGAGGGAAATAGAACAGTAATGGGAATCCAAAATCTTGCTGACTGAAGCAGTGTCATTGACATGCTCAGGGAGAAATCAGTCTATTTTTAAAACCAATAGTAGGCATAAGAACTATGAAGTTGGACCTTTGAGGTACAAATGGTAAAAAGGAGTTTTAAAAAACAGGATGTCTGTTACTCTCCAAAGTAAATGTGTACTTTACTGTAGTGGGAATATTTGTATTTAGAAAATTTGCATATTAATAGTAGTGATTAGAATTGAAATGGTCTTCATTTGGATAACACGGTTTACAATTTGTCCCACGGAGCTTGCAATGGGGACATAACTTCATAAGGACTGATAGCTGTCATTTTCCTTTCTTTTGCATTTTCTAATTTCACCCACCAGTGGAACAAGCAGTGTTTTATTCATAAAGCAAGGTCACAGAGAGGATTTTCACAGCTTAATCTTGCATAACATTTTAACAAGCAAGACCACCCTCTATACCTTTTCTGGCTTTGTAATATTTTATCTCACAGAAATATCTGTAGCTTGAGAATATCTGGGGAGAAATTTAACATGAGCAGCTTTTATTAATTTCATACATACGTAATTACATAATTTTCATAGAGTCTGGCAAATCTATATGCAGAACAACAACTCTATATTGGCACAAGACCATAAAATCTATTGTTTGTTTTCACTAATGTGTAGGATATTGTCACAGAACTAAATATAGCAGCATTCACACCCTAGATGTCATATTTAAAATACATGCAGCCTGACGCTTGCATTGCATTCGATACACTAAAATCACATCTTTGATCTATTGCGAAGCTGCTTACAACCCTTTACAGGAACATTCTTCAGATTATACAGTAAAGTGTATAGACCTGTCAGTCTACAGGCATTCAGTAACAGAGCTGCTATGTCTCACCAGTTCACGGTATTTCATAATTTCACTCCCAGAAGTACTCCTTGGTCATAATCCATGGGAATGGCAGTTCTGTGGACTAAACTCTGTAAAAACATGTGAAGGAATCTTAACAAACATGACCCTTCTGGGGAAAAACTTCACTCCTGTGGCCAGGGCAGCAGCAAGTTCCATTCCCCAAAGGAATTCATTTTCCAGGAGTCTGAGATCAAAGTCATCTACAGTGGCTTCTGCTCCAGCATTATCAGTTCAAAGCAGTGACAGTATTTTCAGATCTGTGCGATCAATAGCCCACCCAGAGGACCAGTACATGAGGAATGGAATAGAATAGAATAAAATAGAATAGAACAGAACAGAACAGAACAGAACAGAACAGAATAGATGGAACAGGTCTGTAGAAAAATCAACAGGGAAGGCACGGTTCTGAAGGACAGTGATGATTTCTTCTCTGAGACCAGCTCTATTATTCTTTCTCTTTGTGTTTTTCTTTTCTCCAGGGACCTGCAGAGACTGGAAAAACAGGTAAATGGAGCCAAGAGAAGACAGCTTTGATTCTGGAAGATGTTTGTCTGGGTTAATTGCTGCAGTACGAATTACTGTCAGGAAGACACAAATAAATTGCTGGTGATATCATCTGAGATAGAGTACCTAGACTGTGATTCACCTTTAAAAAAAGGCTTTTACTAAATACAAGTACAGTTTGTGCTCCTCCTAATTTATGGATGAGAAAAACAGGCCTCTCAAAACCCCAGCGCTATTTTCTGTTAGGTCACACAAGAACCACTTTTGCAGAACCTTCAGGGAATGACATCAAACTAGTTGCTTAAGAATAAGACAAATTCCCTTAAGCATAGACGGAGTAATTCAGACAAACAATATAATCTTTCCAGATCTCTTCTTGGTCCCTTTCCTGCAAACTGTCTGGCTTGTAAGACTGAAGAGTAAAAGGGGCAATAAAATCAGATAACCCATGATTTATATATTAGATTCTTATAGAGCTGTCTTTGTAGTGAATTTCCTATTGGAACCATGTAGTGAAAATAATCTGTCTTTAGACCATGCATAACTTGTGACAGCAAAGGCTCTGCATGTTTGGTAGACATAATTTGCTGTTTTTCTAACATCTGAAGTCAGAATGTCACATCAGAGTGACAGTTTCATTGTACTTACAGCTAAATTAATACAGAAGGTAAACAACAAACTGTTAGGCTGAAAGCAAACAGAACATGTTTGCTATCCTCTCATAAAACTCTAAATCAGTATTTTTAAATGCCAACAAATAAGGCACACATGTAATGTTGTTAAAGGTAAATCAAGACTGACCCATATTATGTTCCACAGAATTTTGTTGATCAGTCTTCCAATGTTAATTGAGGTTTTATATAGCAACTTATTTAATAATAACTTTCTATAATTATTATTCATGTGTCTTAAACCAGGACAGGAGATGTAGGAGAAGATACAATAAATGGATTAATTATTGTGACCACGGTACTTAGAACAACAATGCGGAGCATTTCAGAAGTGATGGTGTTTTGATTAGATTGATGGAGAGAAAATAATAAAATTACATGGGTATTTTCTTACTGAATATTATTCTTTATCATAATATGGAACTGTATGCATAAAGTGCTTAATTATCATCTTCAATAAGCTGATGACAGATTTAGACAGAAGATTACATCCATTTAACTGTTCCAAAGTTCTGAAACAGCTGCACTTTTGACATTAATAAGTCACAAATAATTCCTACTAAAAATCATGCTAGAGCTCCAACAATACTTTTGGTCTGCCAGTGTCGGGTTTCAATTGTACAGGTTTTTTTCCTTTGTTCTAAATGTTAAAATTAGAAACTAAAAATGCAAGAGTGTTTGTTTTTTGCTGTTGTTTTTTTTTTTTTCCTAAAACCTACCTCTTCGTACACTGATATGACCACAATAGTTACCTCCAAGTTTATATTCATCCAAAAGAAATCCAATTCAGGACATTCTGTCTGCAGAAGGATCTAATAAAGGTAGTCTTACTGGCTTTTGAAAACAGGGCCCTGGCACTGAATATATAATTTCTGATCAAACTGGTAATACCTTGAAATATCAAATATGCTAACATAATACATATCCTTCAATAATTTCAAAATATTAAGGAAAACCTTTTTGATCATTGGTATGTGTCTTCTCTGCTTGCACAAATATAATCATCTGTGGGCTTATAAGTAATTTTGCAACTTGTCCTCTGTAGAACTACAATTAAAAACTAATAAATATGAATAGGTTATCTGCACACAAATTCACCAAAAAAAATGGTAACTTCTTGCCATTTGACACTGTGCTCAAGCAGTTTTTCAGTTTTGAATAAATTGCAACTTTATAGTGATATGAAAATTCTAATAAAGTTCACACATAAAATACTTTAAGTTATTGACTAATGTATCTATTTTCTTGAGTGACAATGTTTAATACATGCAAAAATGTGGAAGAAATTACTACCTATTTTTTCCAATAAATACTCTGAAGATCATCTTAACTTTCCAGCAATTTCCCTGTTTTCTTCTCCAGCAAGAAAACTACCTCAAGATTTAACAACAAAAATAAAGTTTCAGTAATTTCTACAGATGTTCATACTTTCCAGATTTGATAAGGAATTTGTAACTATTAAAACACTTTTATTTCTATATACAGTAGAGTTTTTGGGACCTATATACAGAAAATAAATACCTTATCGATTTTTTTTTATTAATCAGAGGGGTCTAAAACTATTTATAAAGCAATTTCTCTTAAAGGCAGGAAAGTGATTGGATAAGCATTGCCTCAGCAGAAACTCACTGATTGCTATGTATAAAACTACAGTAAGAGTAGAACAGGGTACCAAGATTAAAATGCCTACTCTTTGAAAAGTTAAACCGAGCATTCTTTGGAAGTCAGTTAAATAATAAACAACCTGTATAGAATCAAGGTACTGTTTTAAAAATTGCAACTTTAAATATTTCATTCTGTTTTAAAAATTGCAACTTCAAATATTTCATTCTTCTTTAAATACAACCAAACAATTCTTAAGATTAAAGGTGTTGAAAAAATACAGGCAGCATATTGCAAATATTTGAAATTTAGATGCTGTATCTTTCATTTCACTTCTGCACTTGTCTTAGAATACACTGAGATAAATTACATCTATTTCAAGACTAATTTGGAGAAAACCTGAGCTGAACAATAAATAGATCGAGCAAATTTTTGAAAATTAAAATTAGGTCCATCAAGAGTTCAAATGAAAATCATACTCTTCTTTGAAAGTCTGGTTGATGGTCCATAACTTCCTCTGTGTGTGTGTGTGCATGTGTGTGTGTGAAGGAAATGTAAGGGAAACCACAAATACATTCAGCAGCTCCCACCTGTCATAGAGATGTTTCAAAACATGCAAAGACAAGAACGACACCACTGTGTGTAGGTTACTGTTTGTTATATTAGGAAGTCCTCTGCCTAAAATTCAGCCACATTTATCAAGACAAGCCTATGCTATTTAGTTATAAATTAGCCATATATCAGAATCCATATAGAACAGACTGTCTTCAAGCTGGAACTGCATGTTTGTGATTATGGGAGTCCTCAAAATCATACTCAAACTCATGCCTTAATTAATTGATTGAGGTGTATGGAAACGGGATGCAAACTCCTGAATGCAAAAACTCTGTTGCAAAATTCAAAATACCCGGAGTTTTTTCTTAGAATCTCAAACATACTCTAAGAAGTCCTAAACCATATGTAATTCCCATATATCATTTTCTTTCTGGGAGCATAGAAATGACAATGCAATTCTGAAAATTGCATCCATTGAGCCTCTCTGATTTAGTAGTCTGCAGAAGTTGTTAGCAGTCTAACTCAGGACAAGTGAGTGCTAACGCCCACAATAGAAAATTGACTATATTACCATGGATTTTTTCTAAGGATAATTCAAGTGCTCTCTTTCCCATGGTCCAAAGGACACTTCTTGTCAGATCTCACTTTTTACAGAATGATTATGTCCTCAAGAACACTTACGACATCAAAATGTTTGTATGCACACTGATTTTGATGTGTCTCCAAACCAATGAGAGATTTCCACTTGCAAATGTGTATTGTAAGTAAATACCGGATTTAGTAAATGACATATTTGTAAGAATTGCTAGCATTATGGAGCTCACATCTGCTTCCAATGATCACAAATCACTGGTAGTGTCAGTTGTTTGGTTTGTTCCTAAGTTTTAATTCAGAATCTTCTTCTGGCTCAGCTTAGTACATAAAGCAGGCTTGCATGCCAAAGCTGTGATTAACTTTATGGATGTAGTAGAATTATGGAAATGCATCATGCAAAAGTGTGTACTTGCCAAAATTATTCCGTGACCTTGTGCTTTGCTGAGTATTAAATAATTCAGTGATGTATTGAATGAATAAATTTGTGCTGCTTGTTACTCTAAACAGTCATGCTTTCACTTTCCTTGCCATTTTTAATAAAGCCTCACTTTCTAATATTCATGAAATATTGCATTTCAATTAAATTACATACATATTGAGGAAATAGTTTTCCCTAAGCTGTTTAGTGTTGACACCACCTGTCATTTGCCTTTTCTTTTTGTATAATAACCATGGAGGTTTTATATACAGGCAATATAAAGCACTGTCACACTTTAATAAGGAACTTTTTTGATCATATATAGCACAAGAGGGAATAAACCTAAGCTACTGATATAATTTAAAAACCATATACTCAATCCAAGCTTAAGTTTTCCATTCCAATATTTCAGGTGCTCAGATCTACAGAACTCAAGTCTTTGAGCTGGTTCGAGTAGAATCCAGTTTTAAAGTGCAAAGAAGGAAAGGAGTATGCAAATATAAATTTGTACCACATTTAAGCAGCAATATACTGTTCTCCAATATGTCATTATTTCGTTGCAGGTAAATAGATTAAAATTATTTTGGTTAAGGATATTTCTCTTTTAAAATGGGATTTCTATAACTTTTTTTTTAATAAGAAATAAACGTTTCCAAATTAAAAGTAAAGTTATGAAGTAATAGAATGAGAGGGAACAGCCTCAAATTGCACCAGATGAGATTTTCATTGGATATTAGGAAAAAAAGAAACACTGAAAGGGTTGTCAAGGATTGGAAGAGGCTGCCTGGGAATGTTGTGGAATCATCATTCAAGGTTATTTAAAATAAATGGATATGTGGCACTTAAGGATGTGATTAAGTAGTGGGTTTGGCAGTTCTGTGTTAATGGTCTGGTTCAATGATCTTAGAGGGTTTTTTTCAACCTCAAGAATTCTGATTCTGTGATATGGTCCTATCCAGTCTACCTGTTTAATTCCTCACCATTTGGCAAAAATCAACATTTTTTACAAAGTCCAGAAAGACCTCATGAAGTACATATTGTATATCACCTTCTATGACTGATGTAGAGAGAGAAAATTTTTTACTTAGCTGAAACAGAGCCTTGTTCTCAAGTGAAAGCTACAAAGGCTTCCCTGATTTCAAGACACCAACCACTGTTACAGCACAGCTGTTGCAGATAGTAGGTACCATGCAGATACCACGGAAGTTTATTCCCACAGTGAATGGGAATGAATATAATCTATGAAAAAAATATATTCTGCAGGAAAAAAAACAAATATGAAATAAATGTTACCCTAGCACATACTCAAAAGACCAGTAAATGCCTCACAACTCTGTCATTTCTTGCTGTTTTCAAATAGTAAGGGCAAATGTGTTTGTAAGCTTCACCTGACAAATAAAGATTTCTTGTTATGTCTGTAACATAATGCAGATAGTTAATATAAGGGAAGTCCAGCAGTCTTTACTTTAAATTGGCCCTAAAATACTGATAATCTCCAGTGAAGCAATCACCAGCCCCATTTGTCATATGTTTTCAGCAAATTATCAAACTGTTCTGGTTCTGTTAGTGTCAGAGGCCACAAATGTTTGCCCTGAAGCAGAGTCTTAGAAAGGCAGCGGCAGAATTACTGTAAACAGCTAGACGAAATGAAGTACATTACAGCAACAAAAGCTTTTGCTTTCATAATTGAAGATATTTTGCAATATATAGGAGAAAGTTTTAAATAAACATCCCAAACATTTATTTCTTATAGTCGTAGGAAAGGAGGTTGTCTGCAGCAGAAATACTAAAATTAGCAGTTCAGAAGTTTAGAGCGAGACAGATCATGAACCTTCTCAAATTTCTTCTGTTTCATGATTTTGACAAAATGTGGGTGTTTACTTGGCATGTAGTTTCCTGTTTAGGTGTCCCTGACACAATTACTTATGTGATAGACGAAAGAAAGGCATAAAGAAACATTCAGTGTTTTTTCAGCCCTAACACCCCTTTAGCTTCCTGCAGGTAATGGCAACTTTTTAGTTGACTTTAGCAGGTAGGACTGCTCAAGGCTGAAAGAAGTAATTTTAATTTGTGCTGATTCCTTCCAGTTTCTAAATCAAAATATAATTTTATAAACTATGTAATCTTAATATCAGCAATGCTATCTGGACTATGAAAAAGCTATGATTTTTATTTTAAGCAGAAGTATTTCATTCCAAATCAACAGGATATCTATCAATACTTAAAATCAAAACCATGCTAAGAAAGGTATACCAAAGTGTATAATCAGATTAAAACTGAAGCTAAAGTAGGTCCTTATTTTGTTTTTCCTTGAGATCACAAATTTTTAGGATTTTAGAATCTCCCTTGGTCAAAGTAGTAATTTGAGCTTAGACATTGTTTCCTTTTATAATTCCACATTAGATCATTAATATTACTTTCAATTATTGTTAACCCTTAAATAATTCCGTATTATCCAAATATAGTAACTCATATTGTATGCCACCCCTAGTTACATAAGAGGTTAAAGCCTTACAAGAATTACTGTGATCTCTAAAAGTAATAGTTATCTGGTTATTTTTAAAGTATTCTTAAAGATTTCTGGTTTTCACTATATGGTAGGGGTTTCAAAGCCAGTATATGTCTTTTAATCACTGATGGGTAAAAAAGTGAAAACAATTAAGATAGACAAACCAAGAAAACACTTACTTAAGAAGCTAACCTTAAAGACCAAATACTGGTAAATCACACCATTAATGTTTAAGACTGAAACACCAAGTCTAAGCTCATAATTTTATTTCAGTCTTCTTTCAGTCTTTGTATACATCACTGAGAATGCAAAGTTAAGTGACATAAATGTCTTGGTGTATATGATCATTTCTGTGTGCTGTAAATTCTTTTGTATGAATACTCTGGAGTGGAGTCCGGGCCCCTCTCTTTGATTACAGATTCACTGTGTATAATGCCTACAGCTGTTCCCCTCAGCCTTTCTGTGCTGCCCTCCATTAAAATATCTGTCAAACATTCAATGCAGTTTTGCTTGGTATATGAGCTGATGACACCCAAGCACTGGGCTATGAAGATGTATGACAAAAATGCACACTAAGTACCCTAGGCATGCAGCTTCTTTTCAATTCCGACACCGTAACTCATGGCACTCTACTATGTTTGTGCTGCCCTCTGACTTCCCCATGCTACCCACAAGCTGTAAAAATGTACAAAAACTGCAGCCAGCAGCAACAACAAGTTATTCTGCATAGTGTGGAATATTAAAGGCTCTGATGTGCTGACGTAGTGCAAAGAAACACAAGAAATCAACCAGACATGGAGGAACACAAAACACAGCACAGAAGTGTGCAGGCATTGGAAGATTCCTAGGCTGTAAACAACTCCCCATGCATACCAAGACCTGGACACACCTGGGACAACAAAGGGAAAAAAGAAATCACATCAACAGAAGGACAAGACAATATATATAGTAAACTTGGGTGTTATGTAGAGCTGTGGACAAATTAAGGAGGAGGTAGGTGCAAAAGCAAGTTAACGAACATCAGGAAATGATCCCAAGTGGATCCTGAAGGAAGGAATTCCTTGCATGAACATCATATGCCTCATAGTGAAGAACTTCATGTGTTCCCTTCACCTGTTCTCTTCCTGTTGCTGTCTACCAGCATGAAGCCCCCAACATTATGGCCCAGAGGAGCTGGAGAAGGATGAGCATAGCACCAGGAAAAGGGGTACAAACTAAGTTTCTGAAATATTTTCTGTATAGATATGTTCTTCCTTGTTCACTTGTAATTATATCTGAACTAGTTATATGATTCTTTCAGTAAATATTAATGCTTCAGTTAAAATACTTTTAATAAATTCTTGGGTTTATACCTTATATCTGTTTCATGTGTTTTCTGTGTTACATATGTTCACAAGCTGCAGAATGGAATGGAGGGGAATTTGTGTTACACAGACAAGATTTAAGAATGTTTTATCCATATTTTTTAATTTTTCAGTTAATATTGAGATGTTCCAAAAGCCTTCAAATTGTGTGGCATCATATTTTTATGGCAATTACATCTTGATTGTAACATTTCCTATGGTGTAGACTAATAAGGGATGCTTCCTAAGAGACACTGGAGGAATTTTCACAAATTTTGTTCTATTGATCACTGCTGAAAATTTTACGTATGGAGGTAAGATGAGATAAAAGACCATTTCCTTTGATAGAAGACACTTCAAAAAGATATCTGATTAAAATATCTCTCATGCCAGAGAATGCCAAATGCTTCTGTAGCTCACTTTGACTTCAGAGAGTTACATTTTTATAATGGAACAAAAAGGATGAAGGAAGCCCATCTGAAGCACCTGTATTTTATGAAAAAATAAATCCATATGCATATAAATTAATATGGATTATTAAGCCAGGTATTTTAAGATCTGGGCTCTACTGAAATAGGGGCTGCTTTGGAAATGGAATAACCAATACCATCAATTTTAATTGTAAAATATTATGGGGACATAATCAAAGCATAATGTTGTTGCCAGCAGGCACTGAGGAGGCTGGCTCAAGCCCGGAAAGGGAGGAGGTCTGGCGCAGCTGCCGGCGCAGTGTGCGGGCCTGGCCGGAGTTTGCCGTTCGCTTTTCCAGCTCAGGCTCAGCTCTAAACTCTCCCCCATGGAGAGGAATAGGTGTTCTCTGTCCCTCTGCTCCCTAGAGAGCAATGCTCTCTCTCCTCAGAATCACCACTGCTCACGAAGCACAGGACGAAGCAAAGAGTAGAGAGAAGACTCTCGGTGTTGCAAGCCAGCTGAACAGGTTTATTGTGCCCAACGGGGGACAAAAAAGCACGGGGGACAACAAAGCAACAACAGCACCAATCTGACGGGACAAAACTCTGTAGAACCCCGAGTCCAGCTCTGACTTCAACTTATATATTGGGGTGTAAACGAGGGGAGGATACACTACAATAACCAATGAGAAGCAAATGGAAAGGGGTAGGGGGAGGACTACATTAAAGTGGAACAAATCAGGTACAAGTAAACATGGGGCGATTTGAGAGTGACAAAAGGATCCACCACCAAGGCATCAAGAATCAGGGGATTTCCAGAGTGTAAGAGGAGACAAGGGAGTAGGTTTAAGGAAGAATGACAAGGAGCACACTGAAAATCAGGGTGGCACCTGGGGAGGATTGACATACAAGAGGGTAGGGTTAACATAGGATTGACACCTCAGGGAGGAGGGGTAGAGAAGGGACAGGAAGATGGGCGGGGACACACTGATGGGCAGGGAGAGTCAACCATTTTTTAAACTTTTAACTGGGATATATAAAAAATACAGAAAAAAGGAGGAGGAAAACACATTTTAGATAATTTTCAACAAGTGAAACAAAACAAGCACCGCAACACAATGTTCTACTTCATGTAGGTGCTCTCCAAAGTATGATTATGCAGTTACACAAATCAGAGAAAGGGATGAATATGTCAAGAAAGGTGGCAGCACTGCCAAAGTTAAATTCTGACATATATGTCATGATTGTGGAGGATTTATAGAACACATAAGAACCAAGGTGATATTTGCTTGTAACTCAAGTATGTGTAAAAATGAATATTGTGGCATGGTGGCGCTTGTAAAGTCAAGTTCAATATGTTCATTTTCATGATGTTGAAGTAAGAAATTTGAAAGGATTCAGAATGAATGATAGACATAAAAACAGATCAGTGTTTTCCACATGTTAAAAAGTTGTTTGTATTTCATGCTTTCAAGTCCTCAAACATAATCTCAGTATTTGTTCAAATTTCTGTTTATTTACTAAGATAAGCATAGAAAGGACAAAGTATGATATAACTGATTCATATAAAGCACAAAGACATGAATAAAGCATGACAGAGAATGCAGATTCTTAGTGTTTGAGAGGTACAAATTCTATTGACATCTCACTTTTGTGCTATCACAAAAATGGCAGAAATGCTGAGAATTCTCACAATCTGTGTCATCATTGCAAGCAGAGGTATGGGGTTGAACCACAACAGCATTCATAGTCATTGGTGCTTGAACACAGTGGAGGGTATTTGGCCCTTTCTCTTAATAAAGTATAACTAAGATTACCAAAGCAAGCCAAAGGTCCTCTGAATTTACCACCCAAGAGTGGCTACCAGAAGAGACCCAGGAATGCACACAGAGAAACTTCTTCAGGGTACTTTCCCAGTCTCTAGTTTCTCTATTCAAGATACCTTCAGCCCAAAATACACAAATTGCAGTATTTCTATTTGTAAATATTTCTAAATTTTAATGTTTCTGGTCCATGTAGTGTCATGGTGGAGAACCACAACCTCGAGACTGGATCACTCAGTCAAAGTGGTAAAATAAAAGAAGCATGGGCTCAATTTGATGACTGAAAATGAAAGACCTTAACAGCAAAACAACAAACATGTAATCTGTACCAGCTAAGGGCTGCGGCAAAAAGGCAGGGTCCCGGCTGTTGCAACAACATATATGGACTAGGATAGGGGAGGAGTTTGACGGTAAGGGTCCAATGAAGAGGGACGATCAGGAATATTCAAAACACTGCAGCAAAAATAAACCAATGTGTAGGGGTTTAGATTTGCCAATATGAGTTTCCCAGCCAATGCACCAAATAATGTGGCGGGTTTACTGCTGGCTAAAATCACCAGTGCACTTACTCATTTTTCTTGCTGTAAGTTATGAATTAGAAGGAAAGCAAAACAGGCTCAAAACTTAAAAGGTTCGAGGAGAACTTTATTAACAGAACTAAAAGAATAAGAAAAAATCATAATATGACCTTCAGAACACTTTCCCAGCCCCTGCCCAACTTCTTTTCCAACTGACAACGTAGAGGCAAAACCTGGAATTTTAGATCATTTACCAACTCCACCATTGTGTTTCATCAGCTCTTTTAGGGGGAGGAGTTTTCTCTTGCCATATCATGGAGACTTCTCCTCAAGAAACCGTTCTCTCCTGGCTTTTCATTTCCACAAACAGCAGCTGCCCAGGAAAGGAATCTGCAATTGTGGAGCTCCTCCCATTTTCACAGCCTTCCCATAGTTGAGTCAATGGGCCATTAAGCTTATGGGGTATTATTTTAAGGCTCAGCTGTTCAAAGGCAAAGGTTCTCTATCTATTTCTATTCTCATCTATTTTCTCTTGTCTGGGAACAGAGGTCTTCTTTTCTCCCTGGGGGCACAGGGTCTTCATCACTCTCACTCTCTGTTCAAGCTTTTCATGGGATCACAACTCATTCAACACCTGCATCGCTCCATCAATAGATGCATCTGCTCACATCTACAGTTCAAACACTTCACACTTCATCCTCCCATACTTTCTCATGAAATAAAGTGGATATTTTAGTATATTATAGTCTATCTCCATGGCCCTGTTGAAAGAACTTTCTACCAGGGTGCCTCCTCATTCACCTTACATCTGGGGCTTGACTCCTTTTTTACTGACCTTGGTGTCCTCATGTTGTCTTTCTATGTGTCGTCACTCTGTCCTTGTCTCTCCCCTGAGAGAAGAATTGTGGTCTGCAGGTCTCACCTGTGCGCTGAAAGGGTTAACATTTCACCCAGGCCTGCAGATGGTCGTGATGATTTCTGCTGGGCAGTGGCCGATGGATTTCAAGCCTCTCTGGGCCCCTTCCTCTGCCCAGCAGCCACTCGGGGGCTGCAGTGGAGGGGGACCCAGCTCAGCCCAGAGCCACTCCTGGGGCCCTGCGGGACCCCGGCTCAGCACGGGCTGGAGGAGCGGCGGCAGGGCCTGGTGTCAGTGAGATGTCAGCGGCCATGGCCCGGTCCAGATTCAGCTGGGGCCCTGGGGCCTCCCATCCTCCTCCCGGGAGCCGCTGAGGTCCGGCCCAGCCCAGCCAGGCCGCGCGAGCCGTGGCAGGGCAGGGCTGTCCCCAACCAGAGCTCAGGTACCTTTTGAGGCCAGAAGCAAGAAAGAGCTTTCCTGAGCTTGCCTGTTTTTAAAATGTGGATTTCACAGAGGCAGATCCAGCTTCTAAATGGTTTAACAAATTGTAATCCTCAGAGCTAGCCGGCTATTGGTTTTTTTCCAGGCACAGAGGAAGCTCTTAGCAGCTTCTCTCAGGAAAATCATTGTCGTGGGTGGTTTCTTTCCTCCTTACAAAATATCAATTCATGCAAAATCAGCACACAATGACAACAGGGGAAACAGGGAACTTTCTAGTAACATTTACATTACTTCACACAAGGGACAGTGTGGGTACTGCTTTTCTCGCCATGATAAGGAGGAGTTTTCTCACAACCTTCTGCCCAGGTTTTCAGTGACCTCAACAATATGGTATATGCTAAAATAGCAAACCAAAAACAGCTTTCCAAAGACACACTTGTCTGATACCAAGAAAAGAATGTTTGGTTTTAATGGTAATTTCTTCTCTGCATTTCAGTAAATCTTAATTTTCAGCATGCAAAACATTCTATAGAGGATTTTTTTCAGTTGTTGAAGAGTAATATCTGGTTTATCAGAGCTTATAAGATACATATCTAAGCATGTTCGTATACTTGCTTATGATGTTGAGTATTGAAGTTAAAATTATTAACTTTCATCCATATTTAGATGACAAAAACCTTCAACATGGTAATGTAAGATCATACACAACTGCAATCTAAAAATACATTGAGCACAGTAAAAATGATAAAAAAATTAGTATTTTAATTAGATACCCATTTAGTTTCATCATTACAACTTGCCTCTTTCTTCCCTGACTTTGCACTGTTCACCTTAAGGTTAAGTAATAGAAAATTATTGGCTTGCCAGAAAAGCACATATTTTAAAACTATCCATGCTGACAAACTCTATGAATTATTTTTAAAACTCAATCTCACTCTCTGTAAATTCAATGGCATATATCCAGTTTATTCCAGGGTAGTAAGAGTGAGACCTTGATTCATTCATTTGCCTGTAATCTAATAGAAGTACAAGCTTTTGAATATAAAGTAAAAGAAATCTATTTCTTGCTACAGTAACATAGGATAAAGGACTCTTAGGCAAAAAACTGATGAATAAGGTTAGCTTGTCAACTGTTGGAAAAAAAATCTCTTAAATTCTTCTAGAGAGGGTAATCCAGTAAACATTTTGTTTATGAACTCTGAATGTGTACTCTGTGTATACAAATTTCTCAAAAGTGATTCTCAGTGTGACACCAATAGCTTGTGACCCATTTGCAGATATAAAAGCCTCTGGTCTACTCTGTTGCCCAGCTGAAAATGGCATACTGACTCGGCCTGGCTGGGCTGGGCTGGACCCCAGCAGCTTCCAGGTGAGTCTCCAGGGCTAGCTCTCATACTCCAACTCACACCAAGAGTGGGACAGACTGGGGTAGTGAGGTGAACGCCGATCTGGCTTAGACTCCAATGCTCTATGGCAAGGAATATCACAGCCTCAGGTGAGGAGGTAAAGAATGGAGGAGGACACCTGTGTAGGGAACTCACAGAGGAGTTTATTCAAGGGAAGACAAAGGAGCAAAGAACAAAAAAACAGACTTGACATGGGGTTTTATGCCCTGGGGATCCCGGATGTGGACACAAGGCTTTCCCCAGTCTGGAGGAACAGGAGGAGGTCCTTAGGGTGGGATCAACAACAGGATAACTAATAACAATGTGTTGGAAGGGAATAACCTTTGAGATGTTCAGTACTGGGGGATTGACAGAGGGTCCAGAAAAAGGGGCAGGGTTCAAAATAACTGATAGGGAAGGTACTGGAATAAGAGATAGGCAAAAGGGAGGATTGGTAACTGAGGGGAGGTACAACTTTGGGAAAAAACAACAAGAGGTGTGGCCGAGACTTAACTTTACAACTTATTTAAACAGAGCCAACATGCACCGCAACAACATACTGCTTAGAAGTAATAATTAAACTAATATAAACTCAATGGTGTTCTATTAAAAACCTCACCTAGATCAAATCAAGATTTTCTAATCTCTCGTTTGAGAGTGTGAATATAAGCTCAGAATTTAAGGAGTGGAATATCTATCATTATGCTGAAAGCAACTCAAGTAACTACTTAGACCACAACCTATCTTTTAGCATGTGAATGAAGCTACAGAAACTTGCATAAACATTTGTCTCAGTCACATCTAAAAAAAACCCATGAAAATTAGGTGCAAGAGTAGCAGTACTTTATGACTTTTTCATAAAGCAAACCGGAAAGAAATGAAGTGTAAATTTGCATGTGTAATTCATTTTTCAGAAAGTAAACCAGTACAGGAAGAACTCACATAAAGGGGTGTTAGTTCGTCTTAACCTCAAACTAAAAATGATGGCTATGGTTGCTGGAAATTGAGTTACACAGATTATTTAATACAGATTGGTAAAATTGTTTTTAAAAAAAATCTCAGCAATAGAGATCAGTAAGGTATAGCAAATCATCTGTAAATAGAAAAGTACTGGTCAATTAAAAAAAAAAAGAAGAGGAAAAACATTTCAATTTCACTTCTTTGGGATTTCATAAATAGAAGTAAATAAGAAAGTGGTTTGAGAAATAGAATTTTAGTGCAATATATTATGTGGGGAGCTGGATTTCTCATAGAGAAAGCATCCTTTCCTCCTATTTGAAACTATTCTCTACCTTTTAGATACCAAGTACATGTTCTGTCTTTTGAAGGAGCACTGAAGGATATAATTGAGATGAGATGCTCACTGATATCCTGGACAAGCTCCGCTGATTTTTCCAAATGGTCTGTATTAGTATTGAAGAGGCAAGGAAGGTCTTTATATCAGTTAGGATTTTGTGGGTCTTTTTCCATTTTTTTTGGAGCAATATATATTATTTTTCCATCAAAATATTGTAATAAAAGGAAGACAGAAGTAATGCATCTATAAGAATCAAGACATTAACTTCATGCTTCTTATAAAAAACATATTTAACTTTAAACCCAGAATAATAAACTGTGTTGAAATTAACACACCAAAAAATCCAAAAGAACCAAACCAGGTGTTTCCTAGCCTAGTCATGTTCACAATGCTCTATATTTTATCTGTTTTATTTTTATACAGAAGTGTGGAAATTTCAGCCAAAGGGTGAAGAAGTAAATGAACATAATTTTGTCCTGGCTTCAGTAATCCCTCCCTATGTGCATCCTTTTTACGTCTTTTCACAATGTGACTCCTTACTTCTATCACTACCCACACACACAGTCCCCCATAGTTTGCATTTATTTGAAGCTTTTAATCCTGACCTCTGAAAGACTCTGAAGCCTGTTTATCTTCATTGCTGTTCTGAAATCCCTTATTCTCTCCATTTCATCATCCATTTACTCCTACCCAAGCAGCTCCTGTACCTATTGTCATGCCTTGTGTGTAAAGCACTAGAAGTGTTTTTTTCTCAAAAGATATTGGTCTGTTATGAAACCCATTAATAAAGAAGTTGCTAAATCTATATGCACAGACATACTTGTAAAATATATGTGCAGACACATAAATCTTGATAAATTGTTTGTCTCCTGTAGAATCAGTGAATTGAACATTATTGATAGATTAGTAGGTATGGTCTTGGACAAAGAGCTTGTCTCCTCCCTCCCTCCCCCATTCTGTACAGAAATAAAAATTACAGTAGCATTCAACTGATAATTATATACTGACATAAAAGTAGTCACCCCAATGTGCCCTAGAAATTACTCATGAAAAGGATTATTCATGTATTGCCCTAACATGTGTCACTCAGCCAGAAGTGATGCCTGACTTAACTGAAAGTATTGATTTGTTACCCTGAATTATTTTTTTCAGAAATCATTTATAATGTATTCCAAAGTGCCAGTCACCCAAGACAGAGCACTTGAGCTTTAATCAGCACTTAAGTTCACCCCTGCTCTTCTATCATTCTATCATTCTATCATTCTATCATTCATAGATAACTAAAGACAGAAATATTTTCAGGAGCTCTTGAGGAGTGTGCTGTCTTTTAGAGTCTGCTCCACAGAGGAGAGCAGCTTTTAACTGAGTGACCCATCTTGGACATGCAATGATGTCTCAGGCATCTTGGAGATAAAGTTTCAGCAGTAGGTCCAATAACAGCTCAAGAAATGATCAAGAAAATACATAAAAAATCTGGAGCACAGGCTTAGTTCCCAAATAAACCTTCCTGCAGTAAAATAATCTTATGAAGAGAAATTATATTTTACATAGGACTAAATATTTTATTTTGCTAGGTCCCGTGGGGTCTAGACTGATGACTGTACTAAACGATAACAAATTATTCTATTTAACTCCCATGTGCTGCTTTTTTAGTGATTTACTAGGTAATGAAATAAATCTATGTCTTAGTGTTTAAACTCTGCCTTTTTAGGTCCTAATATTCAAGCTTGCAATCTTCAATAAAACATATATAAATTTAATTCTCTCTATGGGAAGAATTCTATATGGGAAATGTAGATACCTTATTTTGGACTTTGTAGAAAATTTTTAATAGCTGTTCTCTGTAGCATTTTTCTCCAAGCTCTGGTCTCCCACTCATCAAAAAAAAGTATGCCTAGTTGTAGAGTACTCTGGGATTTTTTGTGTATAATACTGTTCTCCAACCTCTGTTTATGATGTGTGTCCATGGATAGAAATTCAGATAAATAGAAATTCAGGATATACACAAAAAAATTTGAACCTAAATGATAACTTCTTTAAACATGCCATAAAATAACTTCTGGCCTAAATATCAGATTTTCTTAGTAATTTTGAAGTGGGATAAAATCATAAATGATATTTAATAAAATTTTCCAATGCAAATCTATTTCTTTACTTTCTTATTACATCTTCACCTGTTCCCAAGCACAGACTTCCAAGTTGGGGAACACTGTCAGGATTGAGAGCAATGTGTGAATATTATACACTAAGCTATAATGTGAATTTGGAATTTGTATCATATATCATTCATATCCTGGTCCATAGTTGTGCTGATTCTGAATTTCACAGTTTTCTGTGAGTCAGGCAGTCAGTGCAGGATAAGAATGTGATTGTCATTTTCATACACTGGAGAAATTTCTCCTTGATGCTGCTTCTGTCCTGTTACCTCCCACCCAAGAGTGGATTCAATTGTGAATTCCCCTGCCAGTTCCATAGAAACAAATATCAATAGTTTCCTGTTAATTTCCTTATAGGCAGATTGAAACAAGACAAACTTTAGTCAGGACCTTCAAACTCAGCTTGATGGCAATTGGCAGAAGTTAAAGCCCAGCACTTAAACATCTAATGCATACATAATTTTAGGCACAGACGTTTGAAGTGCTGAGGCCAGAGAGGTTTGAATCACAAAGGTTTAAAACTTGCATCACTCATCTTTGTAGGGCTTGAAACATTCCTGAAAAGAAAATAAAACACCCAGGAAAACAAGGATGCCAAGAAGTTTCATTTTTATATAGTTAAACTCACAAACCTCGATACAGTTGGATCCTTGTTTTACTTTTTCTTGTTTGTTTGTTTTTAACTGCAGCAAATAAGCACATAACTGCATTTCCACACACAGACTGTATGTTTTCTGGTTAGGACACTTGTATATATTACAGAGAGCTGGCAGTCAATGACAAAAAGTGAGGGAAAAGAAGAATTTCTGATATGCCCTAACATAAATCACTTACCACTTCAAATATTCAGCTTACTTGAAGAAAATGAACACTGCCTGATTATTCCTAATGGCAAATTATTCTGTAACACTGAAAGAAAAATGTAAAAGCACAGGTAGGTAATTATTCCTTAAAAGCAATCAGACTAACATTTACAAATGACAATGTTAATCACAAGCATTCACTGTAAGAGAAAAAACCATGATGAACTAGAGCAAATGGTTTTTATGCATGTGGTTACAGGGTCAGCAAGCAGAAATTCTAAATTTCTTATTTAGAATTACATAACTACCCATTTTTATTAGCTCTAAATTCTTTCATTTTTCTTTCAAATTTCTGAATCCGAGTGCCACTTCAAGGTGATTACTCTCTATTCTAGCAGTGAAGATGTAACACTTTACATGGCTTCTAATGCAAACTTTAGGAAGTGCCCTTGTTTCCAGATACATTCTTTAGCTAACCAGTGTAATACAATAGGTTGGAAAAAATCTAACTTAAATATGAAAAATACTTTAAACCAATATTTTTTCCCATCCCCTTTTTAAATCAAAATTACTTTGATGTTTTCATCTTTTATACTGCAAATAAGTAAGGTTAGATAATACACTGCAGAAGTGCCTCTAGTTAAACAGCAAGTTTTCACTGATGTTATTTTCATATCTGTATTTTGGCAGATGTGCCAGGTTCAAAAGTGACGGTTTCACAGCTAGCTAAGCAAACTGCAGGAATTAAAGCACGTGTAACAGAAACGAGGCAATGCACCATCAGCAACCTAAAATCTTTAAAAGTTAGAACATAATTTTGAATTGCAGTCCTTGAAGATCTTTCAGATAGGTTAAAGACAACAGTGTTAGAAAAATGTTCCCTTTTTTACTCATTGGTCCTCGTCAAAAAAATGCCGGCAAGGAAACAGCTGTGTGATAGTGATGGCGGCAGAAGATTGAGCGAGCCTGTGAAACTGGGTTTTCATTTATGTCATCACTGCTGGTTAATCATCATTGCAGAGGATTTTTATTCCAACCATTCAGAAAATTGGCAGTTTCCAATAAAATGTTATTTTCTAATAGAAGTTTTCCTGACTAAATGAACATCTCTTGTATGAATTATGTTTTCAATACCAATACTGTAAAAAACCAGTCCTATATCAGCTTTCCAGCACTTAAAAAAGAAAGATTAGTAAGCAGTATAGAGCATTTTATTATAGTGCTTTTACTAGAATGGCACAGGCAAATATTTGAGACAAGAGTGAGGATTCCATGCCCTTAAGAAAACTAAAGGACAGCGAGTGATTTCTATGTGCATTGCTCTTGAATTGACATAGTTGAAGCCACTGTGTTTGCAGGGAATAAAGCACCACTGCAGAGACACTAAACAGGCTTTCAGATGTATATTCATATACCTTTAGGGACATAAAACTCTAAAAATAACTGACAAAGTGACTGAGAGTGTCTCTTGAAATATCTATCTATTTTGCTTGCATGCTTAGCCAACCAGGAAAAAGGGAGCTGTGAAGCAAAAGCTATGAAGCCATAGTTATTTTGAGAAGGGTGTTAACCATGACCACAAAGTCTCTGCAGTACATTTGCCTCATGTACAGCAGCCTTGCATGAGCTCCTGGCTCCTATAATCCTGCAAACACTTGGGTCACTCACTGCATGAGTAAGGCAGACCTGCCAAAACTAGAATGAGTTTGTTTAATCACACCCTACATCATGGTTCTTCCATTGCTGTAAACAATGTTAAGACAGACAGGACTCCAGGCAAAACAACCTTCTATTAACTTTACCTGAGTCATAGAATTAATCCCCTAACATTGGCATAAGATCTGCATCCCAAGATGTTAAGAGGAAGTAATGAGGTAGGTAAAGACAGAAAAAACAGTCCTATAAAGGAAAGGACAACAGATAGTTTATTTAAAATAAATAAATAATCAAGTTAAATATACATACACACCAAGTTACAGATTTGCGCTGCCACTGATTGTCAGGAAATATAGACACCAAAACACATTCCAGCTAAAAATTCTGAATGCAAATGAGCATCAATCAATAGATCCACTAGATACTTCTGCCATGGATGAGGTAATTAACCATTCTGAATAATTTAGCATTGTATCAGGAGTCACTTTGAAATAAACCCCTGTACATTTCATTAAACAGCTGCAGCAGCTAAATGATGATCTGTTCCTGCTATAACTATTTTAATTTCTGGGATAACAAAGTAAATAGAGAATCTTTAATCCTGCCTATTACTATTTTGATTACGTGAGGAATCATAATAACTTGAGAAGTTGTAAGGGGCTACATGATGAACATTTTCATCATGTAACTGAACATTTTCTACCTAAACTGAAATACCTGTCATGATAGTTTATGAAAAAAAGAGCTACTGAAATAAGTTTTTTATTTACTATAAAAAGTCTGATCAAAGGAGCTAACAAGTAAAGAAAATGTGATTCTGACAATAAATACTGTCATAAAAAGTGGTGGTTTATTTTGCAGTAAACATGGAGTGCTATATATAGGTAATACCAAACACCCTTTCACTAAAGCTGTACATAGAAAAATACTTTAGTATACAGTTATGATAACTATAATTACTGCCCTGAAGACATGCAAGTACATAGCTGTCACAAGTTATATTTGTTAATGATAATGACTTAAAGACTACAATGAACTTTGCATTTATTTTTTACACTGGTTTTAGAAAGGTAGTATAATTACAGAAAAAAAATTATAACTCTTCAGCATAACTAATCAGTTTTGATAAACTCCCATGCAAAACCCACTGAAGGAAATAAAGCATTAGACAGCTACCACTACTAAATTATAACTAAAAGCATCCTTTTTGTAGAATCCTGTTGTGAGATTGCAGACTACTTTTTTTATTTCAAGTTAACTTTCAGATCCACTAACTAGATGAGAAATCTATGTTCTTTCAAATCAAGACAAACTCCAAAAAAGTGTCCTTAAGACAAAATTAAAAAGGAAAACTCAAGTCAGTTCCCCTCAGAGTCAATATTCAGTTTAGAACACTGTTTGACTAATATTTAAAACATGATTTTTACTTGATACTGGACTGTCACAGAATACAGGAATATCAGACTAAAATTGATTTTTTTTGTTAATAGGTACACTGCAAATGTGAGGTTACTTTTTACACTTGATACAATTTATTTCCTATTTCCAATCAGCATTTATGCATATTAAGTAAGAATATCTGGCCACGGTGGAAGTTTTGGCTTTACCTTAACCTCAAATCCAAGAACAACTCTGACTACTTAGTCACATGAAGAGCAAGGGGAATTGTTTTCTCTGTTTTAAGTAATTTACATGAGGTATAGAATTTCTTAGACTGCTAACATTAAGGTCTGCTGATTTAATCTACATATATTGATGCCTTAAGTTTTAGATTTCATATTTTTCATATTCTGTGCTGCCTAGGCGTGTAGTTTTGAGCTTCATATAAGGTGTTGGTGAGCTCTCTTCACAGTGCAGGTAGACAAAACAATTCCTTTCCTAGCTTGATTGGACAATCATTACAAGTTACAAGTTTCAGGCCCAAAAGCATAAACAACAGTGGACTGAAGAGAGAAAACAAGAAGGATGGGACTTCATAACCTGAAGCTGTAACTGGACAATTATCCCTGATATGCAGATGGACCAAAACTTATAAAACTGTGAGACCTCATTACCAGTCATCCATCTTGAGTGTAGCCATGGCCAGGGTTTTGTACTGCCCAAGGTGTATCCTTTAAGGCCTTCCAATAAATGCCTACTTTATTCTTAACTCTGCCTAGCCTCTGTTCTAGGTCAGCCTTCTCAAGGCATTGATATAATTGCTAAAATGTCTCTCTGAGTTATGTCTCTTTTAAAATCATGGCAATGCCCTTTCCACGTATTAGTAGAGATTACAAGTGTGCTCATAAAGGACTTATGTCTTACATGGGAATATCTATGTTAGGTCAAATACAGTAGCATGCAGAAAAAGCATCCCCCTCAGCAGTGCCACAAACTGTGAAAAGAAAATGTGATAGAAGATATTCACTACCATCTCCACTGGATCAATTTCTAGGTCAGTTGTTTGTCCTTTAAAAAATGTCAAAGCAAGACAAATGCTCACAACTCTGGTTCTTTTAAATAATATGCTACAGTTGAAATCTAAAATATGTCTTATTGTAGATTCTGACATTATTTTAGGTTGAAGAATAAGTTTGTCCAGTGTGAGAAGAGAAATGTAAAATTAGACTAGAGTCCTCAGGAACATACTCTGTCTCTGACACACAAATCATATGGCAGCATACAGGATAAAGACTGCTGGTGATCTCACAACTTCAGGGCAAAGGATTTGGAGAAAGGGGCATTGATACCTGCTGTTTTAAACTATGCTTCTGCCAGTCATTCCATATATTATTGCAGAGCTTTTATCCTTTTAAGGAAGAAACTGTTTTCGGGCTCACTTTTAAAGTAGGTAATTTGAACTTTATTAATTTTTTCAGGAATTTCCTTCACTCACATAGAAGCTAATTAGTTGAGATCCTGAAACAATCTACAGTGAAACACAGAATTTTCTCATTGAGGCAGAAGAGTTCTTCCTTTGACACATGCTAATTGTTCCATGAAGTTAAACAAGATTAGGCTTCCACTAAAGAAGGCAGGTTCTGCTTTGAAAAACTTGGACAGAGAGTTCTGAAATATGAATACAATTTGAGTGAGGTAATTTAAGACAGCTGTTTAACAATGACAGTTTTCTAGTCCAGGTATTAACACATACATAGTCCTGTAAGGATTAATGAGACCATTGAGAATTAATAAATCTTTCTCTGTAGTATAAGAAAAACCTTATTCTTAGAGATGCTGAAAAACCAAAAAGAGTGACCAAAAAAATTGCTCAGTTTCTTTCAGCATTTCACATTATTCATTTTACTGACTACATACTGATGGCTACAAGACATTTAATAAGCACGTGTATTCAAAGCCACTTTTTTCAGCCTCATGATTTTAATTTTTTCTCATATTTCATGTTCATGTCCATTTCATGGAGTTCATGGCACTCCACAGATCGTGCTGGCTTACACCAGGAGACAATTAACACTTTTGACCACTCTTTCTCCTACTACCTTCTGTCTCTTCAAAGCTGACCCATGCATCCAGCTTTCCTGTTCTGTGAGAATCATCACACGGGATGACACAAAGTACATACAAAACTTACTTTAACTCACTTCTAATGAAATTATATGCCCATGTAGCAACAAAACCCCAGCTTCTGCCTTATGCTGAAAAAGAAAAATAAAGAAAAAAAGTACATTGCATAGCAGGGTAGGAAAGGTGGCACAAAAAGCATCTTCTAATCTCACTGAATAATTCTGTACTAAAAGGGACAGAGCTGGCTGTTAGGATCAATATTGCTGAACAGAAAGAAGACAAAAATAAGCACTATTTTACTTTGCATTATTTTTTCCACAGACCAATCCATTCAGCCTTTACTTAGATACAGAATTTATAACAAAAAATCTGGAATATTAGTAAATATTTGAGAAATAAAGTATCAAGCACTGAATTGTGGTTGTGAAAAGCAGCTTACAATAGTCCTAAGTCTATGCAGAGTGTAACACGTGGATCCTGAAACTGATAGGCTTTTGCTATTTTGGTTTGATATCCAAACATGAATAGAATCAAATGGAATGATGATTAAACAATGAGGTGATATGATAATGTGAAGTTTCTGTGCCATTGGGCAACATAAATAATACAAAGGACCTGCCAATGCAATAATTTTCATTATGTAAGCAAGTAATTTACATGTTTAATTAAAGTTGGGAAATAGCATTAGCTTTGTATATTTACCAAAAAAGAAAAGAACCAACAACAAAACAAATCATATCTCAGTTATTCAAATGGAAAAACTGGCAAACCCCAAGCGTTCTGACCAGTCTTAAAGATTAACATCTTGTGAAAAAATATTAAATTGCAAGATTGAAATTTTTATACACAACAAAGGTAGAAATATTCTATTGCTTCTTTTGACTTGTGGTAATAAACTGGGCATCAGCAATGCCAAAGTTGGCAGAACAATAGATCCTAACAAGAATTGTGAAAAGGTCAAAGCTTACCCTTCTGTTTTAAACCAAAATGAAAAGTATATTTGATGAGAGCTGTTATCACTTTCTCATAGGGATATTTGTATCTTTTATGCATTGAAAGAAAAGAGTAAAATAAATCTTATTAAATCTGATATTTTAAGAAGAGTTTACTGCAAGTCTTCATTGGCCTTTTGGTTAGCATCTGAATTTGAATGAAAAGTGCATTCAATTTATCCAAATCCTAGCTGTTCAGAAACTGGGCTGGATATACATGCAGAACTAAACAGTTTGTGAATAATGCAGTGATGATAACTAGAACAAGTACCTTAAAAAAAAAGTAATAAATTGTGAATCCAAGATTCTATATTAAATAAAACTTCAAGCCTTGCTAAACTCCATGTAATATGAATTTTCTAGTCATTTTATCAAGCACATAGAACACTTATTGTTTTAATGCTTTCACTAAACTATCCTGTTTTCAGCGTCCTATTTCAACATAGTACCACCCACTAATGTGCTGGTAGAATAAAATCAAAATACCTCCACAAAGAAACAGGAAAAAGAACTTGTATTAAACCTGCATCAGCTGGAGAAGAAACAACTCTAGTAACAGTTACATCTGGATTTGATATGAAATCATATTTTTTATTGTGCCATTCTGCAAATTTCACCTTTTCAGGAGGATATTCCAGGAAGATGCTCTTGTGGAAGAGGGTACAGTGGCAGCTGTGGCTATAGGCAGGGTCAGACCTAAGGGGGCACAGACAACTTCAGGGCACCTCTTTCCAAGCCTCTTTCTCAAAAACCTCAGCAGATTGTTTATGATCAAAGCTTCTCATCCAAAGGAGAGCAGAAGAAATGCTGCCTTGGCAGTGGGAAGCATATGTAAAGCTCAGTGTCATCCCTCTCTTTCCCTGCCAGATTGCCTGCAAGTTTCTCCTCCTCCACCCCCAAGCTTAGATGTGATACTGTGCAGATGAAACCAAACCCACTTATTTTGGCTTTGGGATGGCAAGAAATAAACACATCCATCACTTTCTGCCATTCAGGCCACTAGTATCATCACCAATATGCTGTCCTGGGAAAACATTTGCCTACTGTCAACTAGCTGACAGCAGCTTTGCTTTTTGTATTTTAAGATTCCCTGTAATATAGGACAGCTATCATTGAAATTATCCTAGATTCTCTTCATACCTATTTAGAATTTAAAACTGGGTGTCAAAGTATGCTTGTCTGTATTTAAAATTAACTAAAGCCATCTTAAGGAATTCATTTTTGTTATTATTATTTCCTGGTTTTCACATATTTTGGAATCACTGTTAATTTATTCAACTTAGACCTACTTTGCATCATGTAGAAGTATTTTGCATTGCAGGAATGTGGTAATTAATGAAAATATTTACAATATGTTTAGCATATCTTTCTTTTTCAATTTTTGACATTTGCCTGAAATTGAAATATCTCATTAAGGATGGCATATTGCATAAGATACAAACACGCATAGCATAAGATCTCATGTTGACATATTATTATCAGATTCTTCTCTTCAGCCCCTTTCTACTTCTCATGGCACCCTACCAACCAGAAATATTTTGCAAGCAGTAAGGGGTAAAATAAATAATTACTTAACTACAAAACTGCCTTATACTTGAAGTTCATGTTTATTCTAATATTTATTTGAACACATTTAATTCTCCTGGATTGCTACTACTGTCATGACTACTTTCTAACATTACATGTAGATACCTAGATTTCTACAGCTTTATGCCCTAAGACCATGAATTGTAATATTCATGGTTATTTAAATATGCTACAGTTTTTAAAGTATGAAACTATTTATTTGAAAGCTGTACGTTGTTTTATTCTGCTGAGATTAATTAACCTATGTCAAATCTGCATGTTCACCTAGATTTGCACATATATCTACAATGCTTAAATCTATACGGTTTTCTTCTATGCTTTACAAAGGGTTCTTCTGGTTAAAGAACATCCATGAAAAAAATATTCTTCTAGATTAAGATTTGCTAGAATAATTCAGTCAGGCCATTTGGATTAATCTCTATTAAATTCTATTAAGACCTTTTCCTAAGGGTAGTGCTTTCATATAAAAAAAATCTTGTAAACACAAGGTCAGACAGTGAACCATGGCTAAGCTTCAGAAAATGAAATTCAGGAAATGTAATGTTTTCATTTTTGTTCATCTAATCCTTGAATAAGTCATGGTCAATGCTACATAGGAAATACTTGGCAGATGTGTCCTTACATGCTTTTGCAGCAAACAAACTGCAATCTCATCTAGTTGAGCATAATGGGACTCTTACCCCTGTAACAAAGTTCTCCTAGCTTTCCTTGCCGCTTCTCCAAGGAAACTGCAAGGCTAGGGAGTGGCAGAGCTGCCACTGACATATATTTTGTCATTCCTTGGCAGTGGTGTAGAGAGTAGCTGAGACTGAAAAGTCCATCTTTTCAAAAGTCCTGGCCTCAAAACTATCAGAATGTAATTTCCAAAAGTACAATACACCAAACATGAGTAGAAAGTGCTTACTTGATATTAAAATACATTTATTAAAGCACTCAAAATTAATTCTGAAAATCATCTACACTGAGGTCAGTGGTTACAAAAGAAGTCATCACAAAATCTATATCTGAAACTCTTTACTTCAGCCATCTTCATTGGTTGAGAAGAAAATTCTCCAAATCTTAGAGAATTAAAGTATTTTATGTGCTAACTTAGGGAAATGTGGTGTGAAACTGGCATTTTCACAATGATGGTTGCACTCTGAGCTGGAAATAATCCTTTGGGTTTGAATCACAGAATGACAGAATCACAGAATCACAAGGTTGGAAGAGGTCTTCAAGATCATTGAGTCCAACCCATGCCCTAACACCTCAACTAAACCACAGAACTGAGTGCCACATCCAATCTTTTTATAAACACATGCAGAGATGGTGACTCCACTACCTCGTCGGGTAGACAATTCCAGTACTTTATCACTCTTTCAGTAAAACAGTTTTTTCCTACTATCCAACATAAATTTCCCCTGGTGCAGCTTAAGGCTGGGTCCTCTGGTTCTGTCAGTTTTGTCTGGAAAAAGTGACCAAACCCTACTTAACTAAAACCACCTTTCAGGAAGTTATAGAGAGTGATAAGATTGCCTCTGAGTCTCCTTTTCTCCTGGCTAAAAAACCCGAGCTCCGTCAGCTGTTCCTTGTAGGGTTTGTGTTCCAAGCCCCCACCAGCTTTGCTGCCCTGCTCTGGACACACTCAAGCATCTCAACGACCTTCCTAACCTGAGGGGCCCAGAACTGCACACAGCACTCAAGGTGCAGCCTCACCAGTGCCAAGTACAGGGGAAGAATGACTTCCCCTGGGCCTGCTGGCCACACTACTCCTGACACAGGCCAGGATGCCATTGGGTTTCTTGGCCACCAGGGCACAGTGCTGGCTCATGTTCAGTCAGCAGCTGACCAGTACCCCCAGGTCCCTTTCTGCCCGAGCACTGTCCAGTCACACCATCCTCACCTAGCCTTTAGCATTGGTGGTGGTTATTGTGTCCAAAATGGACTCAGCACTTGCATTTACTAGACTTCATCCTATTGGATTCCACCCATCCATCCAATCGTTCGAGGTCTCTCTGCAAAGCTTTCCTACCTTCCAAAATCAGAGTAATCATTCAGAGTAGTAGCACTGGAAGTCCTCAAAACTTCCTCTTTGAACCATTTTTCTAATTAAGGAAAGGAGCATTTTCTACTTTCAATATATGAGTAGCATTTCAAAAACAATGTAACAGCTTATCCACTTAAAATTTTTCATTTTAAAAGAGACTTTATTGGGGGAATAAAGGACCCTAGTTTTTTTTCTCATATGTTCCCTACTTGGCAGAAGTGAACAGGGCATTGTAAACTTGTAAAATGTAGCACCAGATTTTTTCTGTCTGTTCAGTAGAACAATAAGCATGACTGGTTGAAATGGCCATAAGAATATAAATGAAAAAAAATCCTCTCAAAATTCAAAAGAAAAGGCTTTAGGACAGACTTTTCTCACATTCACTGTTATTTTTTTCAACAAGTGTTAACAATAGTCATGAGTGTTCTGATCTCTGCTACCACAAAAAAATTATCTCCATTTATAGAGAAAGAACCATGAAGCTTTACATGAAGCTTTTGAGGTCTACTGTTTCTGATTTTTCTAATGTCATGAGGGGAGGAAAAAAAATAAAAAAGATTCAGTGTTGACAACAAAGGACTTGGCAGAAGGTACTTCAATCTAATAAAAAAATAATGTTGTTTTGCAAGGTAATAAATCCAGTATCATTGAACAATTAATTACCTGCATTAGGAAGTAGATTCAATGCTATGTCTGGCAGCCTCTTACCAGGAAAGCCATTCGAAATCTGTTTAAAATAGGAAACATGGCAAAAGATCCAATGCACCTCTTCCACTCTTTGTGGTACAACTTAGATATGTTTAGGCACTTTAAAAATTTTTTTAACATCCAGAGGGAAAGAGAAATTGAGGTTCACACACCTGATCCAAGACTTTGTTTATTATGACCCAAATTTTTCTGATAATGCTGCATTAGAAAGCAGATGTGACATAGAGCTGTCCTCTCTTGGCAAGTAGCAGAAGTACATGGATGAAATAGAACCTGCTCAAGGAGCGAGATACTCAAGTTATCCAAGAGATGTGTCTGCAAATCCTACAGCAGACATATTTTTGACATAGTTATCATGCTTGAGATTTTACCTGCCTGGTAACCTGGCTGAGGTTGAAGAGGAGCCTGCTTTCAAGAACAGGTAAATAGTATCAATATTCTGTCCACCTTAGATGTATTAGTAAGCCAAACTTAGAATTTTTTTAACAGAATGAATCTTCTGAAACATTCAATGGGTAAATCTGGAATTCAGTTACTGAAAGTGTGAGGGAATAAATTTCTTTTTGCTGTCATGTCCAAGGAACCTGGAACACTCAGCAGAATTGAAGGAAATGAGTTGCTGGTAATAAGTAAGTAAGATCAGCTTTGCTGGAGGCAGAATCTTATCACAGGACAATTTTTTTTTTCCTAACAGGCAGAATTGTTAGTGAAACAATAGTTAGAATGTACAAGGTATTGCTAAACAATTCATTGACAAGTTAAAAAAAGAAAACCTGAAGACTCATTAATCCTCCTATCTTTCCACAGGTCTGAGACAGCAAGAATTGGTCCAACACTGACCTTATATAATATTTATTTTATTTCTGTAGAGGAAATGGTGGGATCAGTGCAAATAATTAAAATATATTTTATGCTGATTAAAATATGCTTTTTATGCACGCCCACAGAAGGAGAAATTTTGCTTCAGTAGGAGAATAGGGCAATTCAGCTGTGGGACATTTTGATGTGTGTAGTATGGGTTGACAGTACTCTTTGATCCATATCCTTCAGGCAAATTTGACATCTATTTCACCTGAGGCAGGCAAGGATTTTTTGAAGGGTATTTCTATATAATGAATGACTGACTGCTAGAAGTCTTGTCATTGTCCTTCTCCACCTCTTCAGATCCGATTTGCAGGCCAGGTGAATCTCATGACATGTCTCTGGGTAAATCAAGCAGGGAGAAGAAATGCCTGAAATAGTCCCCATCATGCTGACACCAGAAAATCTAGATGAGTGATTTGAAAAGAATCTGAGGAGAAACTCAGCTTAGCTTTACATTTATTTCAGAATACGGTAGCAATTTTGAAGAAAATTCAATATTTCAAGTAGTATATTGGATAGATTCTGTGCAGTAAAAAGCCACCACAACTCCTTTAAATAAAATCTGGTTTTCCCTCCTGGTTCTCTTATTTTCTGCTTGTATGCATTTGCTGTATTTCCTTGGGTTAAACATTTCTTTGCTATCACATCTGTTTATTTTAACTATGAAATATTTATTTCTATGGCAAATATTTATATACTAGTTTTATTACATAGTCAAGTGTACTTCAAAGAAGGCTGTGCAACCCGTTGTACATGGTGTAAGGTGATGGACATTTTTTAAATTCCTTAGATAATTAAAGTAAACCATGGGCATAAAACCAGGATCACTATCAAAACAACTGTGAGCCTTCCTAATTGTTGCCTTAAGAAAGTTCTCACTCTGCATGTCTCTTCTAGTGATTACAAGGTGAACTTCTTTATTTACTTGTCTTTCATTTGACACATTCTACAGCAGCAAAAATACTCTACCCTTGCATAAGAGCTAATCAATTAGGAATAAGGATAAAGTATTTCCAGAGGCAAACAATCCAGAGGGGGGAAAAAGAAAAGCTTGCCCTTTCCCCATGCAATTTGATTTCCTGAAAATCTGAAAATATTTCTACTCACAAGTCTGCTACAGCAATTTGAATCCTTTTTATCTTCCAAAGAGCAGCTGTGCAAGGTTTTGTTTTGTGCAAATTCAGCATAAAAATGAGAAATAAGTTATTTACCTATAAATATTTTTCTGCTTTTGATGAACAGTAAATTCTTTCAGTAGTTGTCCTAATGGAGGAAGGAATATGTCCTGAAATATATTTAAATATTGTGGCTCTGAATTACTATTAAATGGAAATAGGGAGGTAAGTTTTTGCTTTTCCTCTTGGCAAGGAATGTTGCTCATCTCCAACTTACTTTTGCTGATCTTTGTTTGGCCAAGACTGAAAATTCATTAATTTTAGCCAGATTAAAATAATGTGGTTGGTTTGCAGTGATGATGTTTCATGCAGTGCTTAATAATTAATATCTGACTGCATATTAAGCACGCAGCAGGGTAGTTGATGCCTTCATTCTGAAGAAGAATACCTAGGACATGGAAGTTGCCTCATAAACTTCTTCATAACATGGAGCCCTTCTAGAATATAAATTCTACTAAAATAGGAAAAAAGAAGAAAAAAAAAAATCCTCCAGGAGAAAAATCTGATTCAGATAGACTCATAGATATATATACACTCTCACACAGCTATACATATGTATGGTATAGATAAATACAAACCTATGTTAAGAAATTCAGAGCAAGATTTTATAGATAGTTAGTTTATAGACTGTTCATCACAGTTATATACCTGTGATTACAGGTATATATTAAATGAGATTTTTAAAAAAAATATGTTCTGTACATACCATAGAACCTATTAAAAGGACCTTTATGGCTGTGAATTTATCCCTTGCTATACTGGAGGTGTACATGCAACACCTTTCTTAATAGTTATCAGAAGAATAACTATATCTCTGCAAAAACAAATGCAAAAGAGTGGACAAACTGTGAAATTATTTGATAGCAAGAAGAAATACCTGAATATTCATATAATATACCTTAATTGAAACAGAAAGATTCAGAACATAGAAGTAAATTTATTTAAGTAGGTTGAGACTCTTATCTTTGGAATGGTGGTCAAAGGAAAATGTTTAATGGAATTCAAGGGCAATACTAAAAGTCCTTTTTTAATGCATCAAAATATATTAACTGTATTTTTTTTTCTTCTACAATAAGATAACTCATTGCCTTGCAATAGGGAATCACATTTCTTCATCCATAATGGAAAATCTCTACCTTATCAAAAAATAAAATTTAGTCAATCACTGTGCTTTGGACCAAGATGTATTTTCTGTCTCAGAAAGTTTGAGGTTATGAATTAATATTAAAAAAAAAGTAAAAAAGAGATAAAGCAAAGGCAAAACCACAATGAAGTGAAATCTAAAGGAAGTTGCTGGGGATGGGAGGATAGGGGTTTTGTTTGTTTGGTTGGGGTTTTTTTGTTTCTTTTTTGGTTTGGGGGGTGTTTTTTTGTCTTTTTGGTTTTGGCTTTTTTGTTTTGTTTTTAATAACCACACCTTTATCCTTTATCTTTCTGACTAGAGATGTATCTCAGCTTTGGGAAAGCAGACTCATGAATCCAATGAAAGGACTTCTGAAACAATGTCACAAGTAAAATATAATAAATAAAAAATTAACCAAACTCCCCATTTTTCTCTCTGGACACTGTTGTAGCTTATCCTTAGCTACATGGCAAAATCCTTTATAGATGCTCTCTTACGCTCCCTTCCCACCAGGGAAAGAAAATGAATGAAAAAACTCATGGATGAAAGTAAAGGGACATCATTAATCAATAATTGTGACAGGGAAAAAACCCAAAAAACAAAAAAAACATTACATGAGGAAAATTAACTTATTTCCAATTTTAACAGAATTGGATGGTGATAAGCAAGGATGAAAACCTTGCTCTCACAACAACCCTTCTTTCCAGGCTCAACTTCATACCTTCATTCCTTTCACCCCAAGTGGCACAGGGAGCATGAGGAAAGGGGGTTGTGGTCATTCCATAAAACCTCCTTTCCAGCACTCCTCACATGTTTTTTCCTCCTCCAGCACAGATCCTTTCACAGCCTGGAGTTCTTTAGGACCAAACTACTCCTGCATGGAGTCCTCTCCACAGGCTGCATGTTTTTTCAGGACATTCTCTCCTGTTTCATAATGGGCTCTTCCATGATCTGTGATGATTCTCTGCTCTGATGCTAGGAGTAGCTCCTGCCTCTCCCTCTCCTTCAACCCTGGTACCTGCAGCATTGTGTCCTCCTCTCTTCCCCACTTTTCCTCACTCTGTCTGGTATTTTTTCTGCTTTTTAAAAAAGTCATCTGAGGGACTGAGCAGTGCTTGTGGGTGAACCTTGGAACTGAAAGAATCCATCGACTTCAGGCAGGGGCAGCCCCAGCTGTCCCTCACGGAGACCACCCTGAGCCACCAAGGTCCACAGCTGTAAGGGAATATTTTAGCAGAACGAGGACATGATGTTTGACTCAAAGCCTGTTTGCACAAGCCAGCCTACAGTCCCAGAGAAAGCATCCTTGAAGCTTCTCTGAAGAATGAAAACGAAGAGGAACAGTAGCGTTGTAAACAAGAGAAAGAATGATATACAGAATACGCTAGCGGTAGAATGAGTGGGGGGAAAATTGTCATAGAGGTGTGTGAAGATTTGCTTATAACCACTCATGCAGAAGTATAGATGCAATTAAATTAGCCAATAGTAGTTTTGCTTAAGCCATGTAAACCCTGTGAAACCCTATAAAAATGTACTGATTTAAGCAATAAGCAACATTTACTTTTACCTCCATGAGGACTCCGTGAATATTCGGAGTGGTCTTTCTTTAAACAGCCATTACAGACAGAAACACCTTATGCTGGGATAGCCCAGTGTTTAGGGGTCAGGTTCTCCACCCCATTCCAGCTTTATATCTGTGTTTTCTGCTTTTCTGTGTGACAAACAGCACTGTATGTTCCTTATTGGTCAAGCACACTGGAACAATCTTGGAAGTGATGCCAGACAGGTGATTGCCATCACTTCTTCCCTGTAATATCTACCAAAATGAATGATACTCTTAAAACTCCTGCTGTTCTTGAATGGCATCTCAGCTAGAAGCTCCCAAGGACTTCACAAATGGATATGATTTCTCAATACCTCACAGAAAATACTACTGTGCTATTCACAAAAAAATATTTTAGGATTTTTTTTGTGTCTTTTAGTTGTCTACACCCGAATATCAGAAAGGGCTCCATTTTGTCCTGGTTTTGGCACTGATGGTCATGTCTAATAAACTGGTGTACTGTAATTTGGTTTTTTTTTCCTGCTGGCATGGTTGGAGAATATTAATTTCAAATTTGAAATTGATTTGTCCCAGCTGTCATGAAAGCATTTACACTTTAAAGAACAGCCAGATTTTCCAAATTGCTTGGAACTTGTTCAGGTGGTTGGCAGAGAGATGTTGCTGCAGGTAGTGAATCTATTCTGCTCAACACAAAGGCCAGGCCTCTACATTTATTGGTTTTATACTTCATAATAAAATTATAATTCACAGATATGCTGAGCTAAAGAAGTAACTAAACCTTCCCATGGCTGTGCAGGCTTCTCTGTGGATGGCATCCAAGGACCCTTGGATCACACTCAAGGCCTTACCTCAGATATTTATGCACTAAGGCACTAAACACTCTAGTAGTATCATAGTCTTTTAAGAACATAACAAGGCAAGCTTTACAATATGCTTCAAAATAAAAGAAGGGTCATTACACCTTTTTACAAGTAGAAATATTGAGTCTAAATACTCAGTACTCAAAAGTTCAAGGACCTCTTTGCTTAGTCACCTGAGAAATAAAATTTATGATTGATCTAAAGGAGAAACTGGGGAGGTGGCAGGGGGAGGGTGGGAGTTATTTGGAGGAGGGCTGGAAATTAGCTTTCAGTTTATTAGAAGAGTCCAACTGAGTCTTGCAGCATGGATAGAACATTGTCAGGGTACACACTCATACACACACAGGGCATTGAAGTGTCCAGAGCAACAAACACCACACAGCTCCCCTCCTATAACCCAGAGTAGCCCCATCTGTGGCCACAGTGCAGAAATCACTGTGACTAAGAAAATTATGTAACAGGGCTGAAGAGGAAACTGCCTTAATGTCCAGGGCTTAACCAGAGCAGTGGGTACCAAGGACAGTCTCACAGGATATGTCATATCTTCTGTAGTTCTGCAACACTCAGGCAGGAGCTGCTTGCACTATGAAACTCTGCTGCGCAGAGGATCATTAAGAGACTGGAGCTCATCTTATTTTACCTTTGTTAGGTACTATGAAAATTTCCATTACCCAATTCTTACATTAATTATATCAACAAACTCCAGTTACTTTAAAACCTGGAGGTGGAGTATTCTTGACCTTAATTTAATCTTGTTGTCAAAATCTGTGTATCTCTCTAAGTATGCCTTAGCTGTACAACTACTGGTTGTTTATGGGTTTCTTATTTATTGCTTTTTGAAAGAGTGAGAAAGTGATAGATAGTTGCCAGGATTAAATATCTATATGGTTTCAAATCTCAAATTGTAAAAAATATCTATACTTAATATAAGTGATTTGGCACTTATGTATTATTCTTTTTCTATTTTTTTCCCCTGATTTTATCTCTGTCTAGTATAAGTCTCATAGGATCATTTCATTTTGTGCTTAATTTTTTCTTTATCTTTCCAGATGTTAAGAATATTACAGTTTGATTGAGAAGCTAAGTGTGAAAAAATGTTTTTTAATCATGGAAATTGAAGGACGTATCCAAGGGCATGTAAAACAAGAAAAACTTGAAACAGTTCTTCAGACTTACCCTTTTACAATATATCACAAGCCTGTGAATATGTTATATTCAGCCTTAACCACAGAATAGGAAGCAGTATCTTATTATTTTTTATACATTTAAACAGATAGCCAAAGGCTGATGCTTGATTACAATACAAAAAAAGGGAAACATTCTTGTGAGTGTATTTGTTTTCAATACAGAAGGAGAACAAAAATCTAAACCTGAGATTCTTATGACAAACAAAAGAGCCTTTCAAAAGCTTCTCTAGGTCAACAAACCTAAGATATTTCATATTTGTTTTGAGTATAGCTGAAGACTTGAAAGCCCCTCTGCACATTACTTTCCCTTCTACATCTCTCTCTCACCATATACTTATCTGTTTGAGTTGTTATGTTGTCTGTTTCTAGGTTAAAAGAGCAGAAGTGAAGGAATAGTCTGAAAGTTTTTTATCTGTTAAGTTTGTGAACAATTCAGGAGGTGACTGAAGCTTTAGTATATTGTGGTGCAAAAAAAATCGAAAAAAAATCACACATACTATGAAGCTCCTAAAAAAAAGAGGATCTGGACAACATAGCAAGTCAGCATATAGTTAACAAAATAATCTGAAAATAATCTTAATAATCTTCTGTTTCTTAACTTGCGGTCAATACAGAACATTACTTGTCTGTAACTGTAAAGCAAATATTTCCACTTTCAGTTGTTACTCTTCTCTTGCAGTACACAGTAGCAGAAACAAAGAACAAACCTCATACTTTATCTGTGGAGACTCTATTTGGATAACGGATGTCATCATGCTAAAGTGGGTTTCCAATTGACTCCTGAGTCTTGTCTTTTTATCTTGGAAGAAATGAATCCATTTGTTTTTTATTTTCTTGAGAAGGTCATATTTGGTACAAGTTTTTAGCTTAAAAAAAACCCAACAAAAAAACCTACCAAAAATGCATTTAAAACACCCCAAAAATCTAGGAATCAGTCTAGAAGAAGAGAGATTTTAGACCAATTAGCTGTTTTTATTTCATTTCTACAACAAATACTCTACCTTTTAAGAAAAAAAAATTCCTTGTCAGAAGAAACATGCCGGCTTGTGTGAATAATACTGATTATTTTCAGTAATAATATTGATTATTTTGAGGTCCTTTTTTTTCACCTAATAACAGATTGATTATTCTTATACAAACAGTATACTGTTTACAAGTAACTGGAGAAGTCAGTGTGAATATGCGAAAGCAGGGTTAGGCTGTTATGCCCTGACTGACCCATAAAAGGAAGCATTTAGTTATGCAAATGAAATTAAAATGAAAGAAGACACAAAAGAATGTGTTGCCATTACAAAATTACAATATTTTTTTTTTACTGATAATTGTGATCCAGAATAAACAAACTCATGACTTCAAGAAGTAACAGCTAGCCACTACAGCATCCTTGTGTCATAAGTATTAGGTCTAGCAATTTAATATAGGTCAGGGTTTAGCTGTTTCGAACCAGAAAAATACTTTGCTCACTCAGTAGTGGGCTTTTGTAAAGGTACTAAGTAAATAAAATTAAAATAGCAAAATACTGTTTTTTCTTCTTAAGGAAACAGACTTTTTTTCATAAGAAACCCATGAGAGGAAGTTAGGAGTCACCATTTAATCTTTAAACACTACATGACCCTGAAACCATGTTATGATTTATGAAAATATACTGTGCTGAGGTGAGTCTCTGTGTACCTTAACGCTTGGCCACACATTTCAGCACAGGGCTTCTAGAGATCAAGAAGCCCAAGGCCCTTTATTTGACAAAAAAACATCACAATGAGGCAGCACAAGTATTTGTTGAGAGAACCTGGCTTAATTGCCACAAAAGATTAAATCGAAACCTGTGTATAACTAAGAGCAGAAAGAATCCCAGGTGAGGTAATTTTCAACTGAGAAGGTGTTTACACAGCCTGCCTAAAGGGCAGGAACAGGAAGCAAAGCACACCAAAGTTCTCCAGTGTAAGCAAACGGGAGATGCTGCTTGATGATACTGTCAGATCATAACAGGCTGGTGCACGGATCACTGTAAACTGGAACAGAGCACACCTAAGAATTATTCTGGGCATCACTCTTCTATGGAGGTCCCAGCTGACAAAGTCTTACTACAAAGCTAATAGTTTCATATCAGCAGTTGCAAAACTGGTGTAATTGCAACATAAGCTGAATTATTATAAGTTTGGAGCTAGTCTCAATCTAATATAAGAAATCTCAAATAACTTTGAAATTAGGTTTTGATAAGGGTAAAAAAGCCAAAATCAAAATAAAGCCAAATGCTTTTGTGACATCTATGAAGGCTTACAGGGTCCACAAGAGGAATTAATAAAAATTATTTGAGGTGTTAGTAAAATCAGTTTCAAAGCATTTCTAAAAAATTAGATTAAAAAAAAGTTAGTTTTACAGAAAAACTTACACAAGTAATCTCAGCTAACTTTAGGGGTCTATAAAACATATTATGGACACTAAGGTAGTAATAATGTATTTCATTGGTGGTGAAATGGTAAGAAATAGCCGCATTCAAGATGCAACTAATTTAGCTTCTTTTAGATATCTACTTCAGGATGTAAGTAATTATCTTAGTAATACTGATTAGAACTCTGCTGATTACAACAGACACTTGGAATGATTAGCTTAGAGACAGATACCGCCCGAGATTAAGATATGTAACAAACCTTATAAGATGGCAAAAGAAGGATTTTGAATCTAAGCCAGAATGACACAAATTCAAATTTGATGCATGGAATGTAAACTCTGATTCTTCCCCATCTGACTGAGACCACATGTCTATGTGCTGTCTCCCCAGGAGGCTGCTTGGGCAGGAGATGAAGTAGCTGTGGCTGAAGGGGACTGTGAGACAGGCTCTAACAGGGTGATCCATGTGGGAGCTGCCATTACTTGCAGTGAATGTGCCAATTGGACTCTGCCTTGAACGAGTTTTTGTGCCAGTACACTGTCAGTTAAAGGAGAAAAGCTGCTACCATTCCTTTATTTTCAAGACACATTTACAGATCCCAACCCCATACCATTTCTCACTCATGGGATACTTTTCAGAGCTCAGAAATCAGTTGCTAGTAGTACGGAATGCCCACAAGTTAGACACATCTAAATTCTTTCCAGGTTTGTCCCAGAGTTCTAGGTGTAGTGATGTCATCTAAATATGTATCAACATAGAGAAGCAAAATCTTTAGAGATGGATATTTACTTGTTGAGGTATGTGTTTGTTTGAATAAATTAATAATGTTCTGTTCAAATAAATTGCAAAAGCTGTAGCTCAGCCACCCTCCTGTGTTGTTTGGTTTATCCCAAAGTTGCACCCTTCTGTACAGTTGAGTTGTACCCCCTCCTTATGTTGTTGGTTTCACCCTAAGTTGTAGCTCTCTACCCCCTTTTCAATCCCTGCGGTAACCCTACCTCTTCTCACAGAATGTTATCTGTCCCTCCCCCCTGGGGTGTCAATCCTGAGTTATGCCTTTGCCTTTGGGTGCCAATCCAGCCTGATCCTTGCCCCTTTTTCTAGTGAATTCCTTGTCAATCCTCCCTTGTCTCTACCCCTGCCTCTGCACCCCTTTTGGAATTCCCCTAATTTACGATGCCCCAGTGGATTGTTCCCCTGCCTTTTAATCTGTGTCCCCTCCCTGTATTTTCCCCATTTGTTAGAGTGTTGTAAATCCCACATTCTGTACCTCCTCCAGTTCCTCCTGATTGGAGGAATTTTTGTATCTTCCCCCCGGATTCCCTGGGGTATAAACTCCCATGTCAAAGCTGTCTTTGTGCTCTTTACTCCTTGCTCTTCCTTGAATAAACTCCTCTGGGAGATCCCTTCAAAGAGCCTCCTTCTCAATTCTTTACTCCACACCTGTGCCTTTATCAGCTGTTATCGTAGAGCACTGGGCTCTAAGCTGAATCGAGATTTATCTTGCTATCCCGATCTGTCCCACTCTTGGCACAAGTCAGGGTGGCTGGACTCTAGCCCAAAAAGACTCTGGCACCACGTCATTTACTCAATAAACAAGTCTGCAGAATCAAAGTTTAGGATATGAAAGTCAGATTCCATTAAAAATTAACCTAATTCACCTTGGCCAGATTTTGTTCTTAGACTAGAATATGCAGATATAATAACTTTGGTTTTGTTGTTGCCACAAGATTTTGTCCTTTTAATTTATTATTCAAAACTGGTTAGCTATACTAATTCTGAGTGAAAGTCTTTGCACTCCTTTGAAAGTATACTTCATATCATATAGCATGTGGAGGATTAATCTTCCAGCATTAATATAAATTAATATAAAAGTTTGTATTAGCACACTATTTGGCAGTAATTGACACCTAATATACATCTTAAGTAGAAATCAAGTCTATTTTTATTTTCCTAAGGCATTCCATTTCATGTATAACTGGTTCTAATTTTAGTGGTCATAGTGAGTCTCTTAATTATTTTAGCATTTATTTTTACTGATTAATACTTTACTTCCCATCACTATGCTGTAAAAACCATATCAGTTATAATGTTAAATGATGCAAAGTTATTCCATCATTGCTATGAATTTACAGTATATTTCATATGTGATGCATTTTCTAGCTTTAGGTGCATAATTTTACTGGAAAATCATAATTTCTCTGATATTTTTCAAGCAAGCAGAGAAGTTTCTAAAGTAGTTTCAGAAGGAATAATGAGGTTTGTTGGCAGAGGCAATACCTTTTATTAGACCAGCTGATGTAATGGAGGACAATCACGCAAACTTTCTAACACTGTCATATAATCAATTCATTTTGAAAAGTCTATATGAGCACAAAAGCAGAGTAGAATATGCAATCTTATTTTAACACTTTATGTGTGGAATAGAAGGAATGTAATTTTTAAGCAAAACAACTTTAAAATATATATTTTGAATTTGTAGATTAAAGTATTTATAAATAGCATTTTTTTTTCAGAATAAGGCATTACTTTCTCTTAGTGTATGTCCAGTAATATCATGGCACATAACCATATTTTAGTCCTAAAAAAAGTACTTTTTCTACATATTTCCTCTATTTTATAAAAAGCACAAGATATTTCATCTTCATGTAGAGACAAATTTCAGGGTTATCAAAAATGGGGGAAAAGAAACATATACAGGCATCTGTGTACACATAATGTCTACTTAATAATTTTATATATTTTTTTTTATATACAAAAGTACGGGCATTTGGTTCAATAACGCTTTTCCGAAGCATGAAACCATTCACACTGTACTAAAAAACCCAAATATTTTGAAAAGAGTAAAAAACCAACCATATATGAGTAATATAAGTAATATGAGAGACAGAAAAAATTCAAAGTTAATACATAATATTACATGTAAAAATGAAAGAAACTTAGAATTAAGATAGGATAAATGTGCTGGCATTAGCTTCAACATTAGCAGGTCTTCAAAGACCTTACAATTAACCTTGTACATCCTTGTCATTGGATTTTCTGATGATTTAAAATTTATGATGGCTGAAGAAAGTAACTAGTTTTCTCTTAATAAGTGTGAATGATATATTCCTTTTGTGATGGGTTTAGAGCTGGTTAAACTCATCAGTGCACTTACTCATTTCTTGCTGTGAGCTATGGTTTAGGAGGAGGGCAAAACAGGCTCAAAACTTAAAGGGTATGAAGAAAACTTTACTAACAGAACTAACAGAATATAAAAAATAATCAGACTGAAACTTCCAGAACAGTTTTCCTCCCCCTGCCCAACTTCTTTCCTTTCCCAACGGACAACATAGAGACAAAACTTGGGATTTTAATTCAGTTATCACTTCTACAATAGTCTTTCCTCAGTTCTTATAGGGAGAGAAGTTTTCTTCTGCCATGCCATGGACACTTCTCTTCAAGAACACAGTTTTCTTGTGGCTTCTCATTCTCATGAACAACAGTTGCTCGGTTTAAAAATCTGCTCTTGTGAAGCTTTTCTCATTTTCACAGCTTTCTCACAGCTGAATGAATGGGCCATGTCAATTTATGTGGTATTATTTTTAAGGATGAGCTGTTCAAAGGCAAAGGCTCTCTTCATTTATTTCTGCAATTGTGTTCATCTCCAGGAACGCAGGTCTTTTTCTTCTGTCCCTGAGGCACAGGGTCTTCTTCACTCTCGTCTCTCTCTCTCTATTTGTCCAAGCTTCTCACGGGGTCTCAGCTTCTTCAACATCTGCTTTGCTTAATTTTGGTTGCCTCTGCTCAGATCTACAGTTTGAACACTCCATCTCCCCATACATTTCTCATTAATTAAAGGGAATATGGTAGTATATCATAGTTTATCTCCATGAAATTACCAAAAGAACTTTCAACTTCAATACTAGAGTGTCTCCTCATTCTCCTTCCTTCTGGAACTTGACTTCTTCTTTACTGACCTTGATGTCTTCATGTTGTCTTTCTACATGTCATCACTCTATCCTTGTCTCTCACCTGAGGAGAGAACTTTGGTCTGCAGGTCTCATCTGTGCACTAAAAGGGTTAACATTGCACCCAGGCTGACCAAAAAATGGTCATGGTGGTTCCTGCTGGGCAGTGGCCAATGGATTTCACGCCGTGCTGGGCTCTTCCTCTGCCCGGCAGCCACTGGGGGGGCCATGGTGGAGGGGGCAGAGGAACGAGCCTGGCCCTGCCCAGGGCCAGCAGAACCCTGGCTCACTGTGGGCTGGAGGCAGGGCTTGGTGTCAGTGAGACGGCAGCAGCTGTGAACTGGCCCAGCTTTGGCTGGGGCTCCCCTGGCCTCCCATCCTCTGCCTGGGAGCCTCTGGGGTCCAGCGTGGCCCAGTCAGAGCACACGGGCTGTGGCAGGGCAGGGGTGGCCCCGCCAGAGCTCAGGTGCCTTCTGAGGCCAGAAGCAAAAAAGGCCCTTCCTGGCCTTCCCGGGTTTAAAAACGTGGTATTCACAGAGGCAGACCCAGCTTCTAAATGGTTTAAAAAGCGGTCAGTTCTCAGAATCAGAAAGCTATTGGCACAGAGGGAGCTCTCAGCAGCTTCTCCCAGAGAAATAATTTCTGTGGGTGGTTTTCTTCCTTCTTCCTAAGTATCAACCAATGCAAAACCAGCACACCTTTCCTCACCACAAGGAAAAAAGTCTTGAAGAGCAATGAAGCAGGTGAAGAAACTAGAGAAAATATCTTTCTTATGAATATCAGTCAAGGAAGCTGAGGATGTTTAACATGGAGAAAAGAAGGCTCAGCAGAGACCTTATAACTCTCTACAACTACCTGAAAGGAGGGTGTAGCCAGCTGGGAATTGGTCTGTTCTCAGCAGCAGCAAATAAGTTGTGCCAGGACAGGTTTAGGTTAGTTATTAGGAGAAGCTAATTCACTGAAAGGGTTGTCAAGCATTGGAACAGGCTGCCCAGGGAACTGGTGGGGTCACCACTCCAGAAGTACTTAAAAGATGAGGCACTTGAGGACTTGGTTTAGTGGTGAGCTTGGCAGTGCTGAGCTAATTGCCAGATTCAATGATCTTTTCCAACCTAAATGATTCTAGAAGCCTAGAATTCTATGAAATAAACCAAAGGCTGCTAAACATAGGGAGTTATCTATAATTTAGTGGGTCCCTGAACTTCCCTTTTATGGAGGGTGGGAGGAACAATAGCTCCTTGCTTCTCTTGTTTATTCTTTCATAAGCATTTGCTGTAGTCTGCTTTACCATTTGCTGTATAGTCTGTTTGTCTTTCAGGAAAAACAGACATTTTCATGTTGTTATGTTTTAACCTTACAAGTTTAAAGTGCTTTAATTTAGTGCTTTGAGTGCTCTGTAGAAGTTAATAGACATACACTTATATATATATACATATATATATATATACACACACACACACGGGAGATATTAATAAGATTAAAACTATTTCCCATTAAAACTATTCCTAAAAGATCAAATCTATTTCCTATACTTGGGAAACAACACTGGAATGCTAATTAAAAAATAAAAGCTTACTCACTCAGTACAAAAATGTGCGTCTCACTTTTTATTCAAAATGAAAGTAAAATAATGGGAAAACTAAATAAATCTAAATCACAAGTAGAATAAGGGTCTGTCTGTCATCAACACACTCTGCAGCATCTGGTAAACTGCAAAAAAATAGCAGTTTTAGCTGTAAAAACAGCTAAAATGCTAGAGAGCCAACCAGGCTCTGGGGGTAAAATCCTTACCTTCAATCCTGCATGAAATAAGAGTCTATCCCTTCATGTTATATTAAAACTTGGGTAATTTTAATTGATCTTTTTGTATAAAAGTTCTCTGTAATAAAATGCAGTGAACCACTTCTGAGACTTTTGACTGCAGCACAAACATAAGGGAGCACAAACTGATTTATGCTCATTTAGGAAAATATGAGAGTATATTGATGCAACTAGAGAGTAGTTTAGTGCTGCTAATAATGAAAAGTCAAAATTGAAGCAGTAGACAGAAAATTAAAGATATGGGGAGTTAAATTTGCAAACATAACATAAATGGAAGAAAGTTAGCATATAATTAGAGTTTCTAATTTCTCTTTAAATGTCTCTCAGGTTGCATACCAGGCAATTAGATTTCATTGGCCTTCAATTTACTGTTGGGAACAGTTGAAAATGTAAGACTGTGGAGTAGTAAAGGGAATTATGTTTTTTTAATTAATATGATGAAAGTTACTGTAATGTGAACACAGATTTCAAGCTACAAAGAAAATTATGTTAGCCCTTTCTAAAAGAAATATTATTAATAGATCTTAGTTACTTTGAAATATAGTTTTGTAAAACAATATAGCAATATTTTAAAATGCTAAATAGAAGTTCTAGGAAAAAAAACCAGGAAACAAAACCAAACAAAATAACTCCAAAACAATAACAAACAAGAAAATAAAATCCATCCCAAATAGCATAATTTTGCCACTAAGTAATACTGAAAGACCAGAAAATGCATCAGCATTTTTTGTCCACTGCTTCATGGCAGTCTTCTGTAGCCAGACTGCTATGGCAGTTCTCAGATAGTTAAATTCTAATCAGTATCTATAACTACTATATTACAAATGCCTATTACCAGTAAAAGTAAGTTCATGTGGACATCAGCTGCATAGTGCTCAGGAACAATTGAAGTAATCATTTGAGAGTTTGGCTTCTTCCATCCATTGTAGAATTTAGAATCTATGAAATTATCCTTGCTTTCAAGAAAAGAATAAAATTTGTGGAGGGTGCTTAAAGGGTTCTCTCCATACCAAATATTTTAAAGTGTTTGTTATATGTTAGAATTATTAACTGGGGAATAACATCACTTACACATAGTTGTAATTCCTGGGAATAGGTCTTCTGAAGACACAAAGGGAACTAATGCCAACTCTGTACAATCCACATTCTAAGGTTCAGTTCCCAGCACTCACATTAAAGTAAATACTAGTGCTCAACAGCTAAGATTTTCCTTACTAGAAAAAAATTTGTCATTAAATTGTTCTTTTCCTTTTTTTCTGAAAAGAATAAACAAATCCTTAACCTTTTTATCTAAAAATTATATTTCAGAGCTTATTTGAGACACTGTGGCTTCCCTACAAATAATCAGATAAGGTATTAGAGAGCTGGTCTGAGAAACAGGGATTTTAGCCCAGTGAATATGGTTCAAATATCAAAATTGTATAGGCATTTACTTAGCAACTTTCTCATCTGAAATGAAACGACTTGAGGAACAATGTATGTATTAATATATATACAGAACTATGGTATAAAAATTCAATATTAAAACTTCGACAAATGCTAGAAGAAGACTTCCAGAGCACCATTTTGTAAAATGGAATCCTAAAGGAGGTATAGGAGAGGAAAACCTGGGGAATAGTTTTTTTTATTTATTTCATCTCTTCCATAATACAGTTACTGTATACCTTTCTGTAAAGGAGGGGTTTGGCACCTGTAAATACACAGGCTCAGTGGGAAATTCTGAATTTTAAAATACATTAAAAAAAAAAGACTATATTTTTAGAGGTCCTAATCAGTCAGCAACTTCTTTTACAGTTCTCAAATTGTACATTTCCCTAAATATATGCAAATTGAGCATTTGTAAATTGTAAACAAATATGTCATACGCTTATAGATCATTTACTAAGCAGAGCTACTGTAAATCAGTAAAAAATAATTTCAGATTATTCCATCCCTACATTCTTATAGATTAAGTTAAGGGACCCTTACATACTCTAAGGAGGTCAGTATGATAGATACTGTCAACAAATACCCATCAGGATCAACTCCAGGCAAAATAAAATTAAAACTGTCATTTCCTTCTAAAATCAATGTTGACTAGACAGAGAAACCTCATGGCTACTGCCTGCATGTTTGAGTTCCAGTATCCATTTTATTTTTAAGATGGGCATCCTTATGGAAAACTATGGGCTGATTACTAAGAGAGAAAGAATAAACTGATTCCCTCCAAGTTATTCTACTGTGCAAAAATTAATTTAAGCTTCAGCGGGTGAAATTGAGAGTATAAACAAAACTGGTCATTGAATTTAATGGAATGTGAGGAAAAATTATCTTTATGTCCCTTAAACAATGAAGATTTTGTATTTTACCCAGTGACTTAGAGTGTTTACAGCAGAAATAGTACAAGTGAAGAGCTTACCTTGATTTCCATTATATTAAAATGCAAACATATTGTCAAAAACATAATTGCTCTGACCTTTTCACACAGAAATCAGAAATGAGCTAAAGCTATTCCTTAAATCTATCATTTGTGGTCTCTTTTAGGTGCAAATGCATATGGCCAAAGTTTTAGTTCTAACCCCAGTCTGAGCAGTTAATAATTGGTAATAGGTGTTGTAATAAAACTTAGAAAATACACATAAATAAGAAAGATCTTAGAGGCGAGTTGTGGTTATTTAACTATGTGATACAGCTTCAACTGTTAAATATCTACCATTTACAGCTCTGTAGCTTTTCGCAGAAATATTTATTTCATACATCTTTTTGTTTACTGCATTTATTGGATAGTATTTTCTAGGTGCATTTTCTCAGAGACCAGTAAGCATTCTTTAGAAAAGGACTTCTTGCATCATACCGTCAACAAGAAATTGAGGCAATCCTCATGGTACACTGGAGGACAAAATCCGAGTGTCTGGGTACATCCAACAGGATCAGTGGGAGAAGCGTCATGCCTACAGCATGTCTTGTGTATCTTTCAAACTACGGGACAGGCCTTGAAAAGACCCCAAAAATTTGTATCTTTCAAATATTTAACCCAGTATTGAGTATGAGTGGTCACCTGTCTAATTGTGGCATGGCATTAAGATTTATATAGAATCACAGAATCATTTAGCTGAGAAAATATCTTTAAGATCACTGAGTCCAACCAAAAACCTCACTGCCAAGCCCAAAACTAAACTGCATCCCTAAGTGACACATCTTCACAAAAAAACCACAAAGCACATAGACTCAGATCTGGAGTCTTGAGTACTCTCAAGTCTAGTACTCTCAAGTCCTGCATTTCAATAGGTGCCAAATAAACTCCAAGTGAACTCTGCTGATGGTTCCATTCCAGTTAGTAATACTATAATCTTATCGTTATAGCTTACTTCCAAATGTATTCCATTTCTTCTAAGACTATGAATGGTGCCAAGCTCAATTCAACAGATGATATGAACCTTGAAATAAGGATGTGTAATATCTCCAATTAAGTCAAATTGTTTGAAAAGGAAGAAAATTTCAGCTGCATTTCTCACACAGAAATTCTCAGCAGTAGTTTTCTTTTTTATTGCCAGTTTATATCAAAGACATATGGTTTAGAATAGTCTCCCTTAGGAATACTTTTGCTTTCAATAAGAATTAGTACACCATTTCTTCTCCAAACCCTTTCAAGGCTTTGATGTCTTAGCTGAGACACAGCATTCTTTAATCTTGATATTCTGTAAAGGCAAGCATATTTTTGTTTATTTCTTGATTTAAATATAATTATAAGTAGCTTAGGTTAATGTAATTAGTTGTCATTTCTGGCTTGACATTCATAATTCAGAGGCCATATTCTCCCAGATCTGATGGCATGTATATTTTTTAATTAAAAATAAAATTAACCAAAAAATCCTCCTCTCTTTTGAGATTATCATTTGCAGATATAGTCTGCATTTTGAAATGCATAAATGGTGCAAAAGTAAACTTAGTTCCTCCAGCAGGTTCAGTAAGCATTACTGTATGAAAAGCTGTAGTTTTGATCATTTGAATTTCAGTCATGAAGACCCAGTAGAGTTGAAATGAGGATGTTTATAACTCACCATAGCTAATGGATGTAGATCTGTCTTAGAACTTTACATCACTCTGTGTATATTTCAACTCTTTCAACTCTTTCATCATCAGCCTCTGCTCCTGATGTGGACTCTGCAACAAAGTAGGAAGTAGAACTCTATGGAATGTGTGATTCCACTGTCGTGTCTAACTCCAGATTACTGGTGGATTCCCAGAGCAGTGGTAACTGCAGCAAATGTCCAGAACACATACAGGAGTTTACAGCAGCTGGCTCATTGGCTTTTTTTTTTTTCTTAAAAGTTAGCAGGCTACATGCCTAATTATGAAATAAAAGGCTTTCCTGAATTGATCAACTTTAATATAATATACATTTGCGTAGGAATTTTGTCTTGATACTGAAGTTAATCAGAATATAATAATTCATTTATGACAAGGAAATTCAGTATGTGGAAACATTATTTTGAAGTGTTTCACAAATGTTCATATTAAACCGTTGAAATTCATTTTAAAAGCATATATTTTTGGCATGGTTATGAGAAAACACAGAATTTTAGTCAAATTAGTTGTTGGGCTATCTCAATATGGACATATGATTTTCTTCCCATTTAAAGACATTTTAGAATTATAAATGTTGCATTTGCCACTAAAAGTATTTTCTTCTCTTGTTCCTTTTGCACAAAATGAAATCCTTTTCTACTATTTTAGTTTATTATAATTTAAAGATCTAAAGTGTTTAAAAAGTAAAGATATTCAAATATTTTATATCTAGTCATGAAGATTTCTTGTAAAAGAAGGTAAAATAAAGAACTAGACTTTTTCTTGCCAAGTTTGAGAAGTAATTTAACAAACACATTTGAAGTTTCAGCTTGTAGCTAGTTCACATAATTTTCTCCTAATATAGATTCATTCCTCCTTTTAACAAAAATTCAATATTCTTATAACCAGAGCCCTATTAAGGACTCCTTTCACTGCAGTTTAATTTTCAGTAACTCAAGAAATATTCGCCAGTATTGTCACTGCAAAGCACCAAGTCCAGCTGAAAATGAGTGAATGAGCACTACCCACAGAGAATCCCAATGTCCTACCTTACATAGAAATTTATCAATTTATTCCATATTTTATCATCTTCCATTTCCCAGTGTAGCATTCCATCTGTGTTTAATCAAAAAATTAAATTACCATTTTAATAGATTGAGATATTATATGTGAGTTTGCAAAGATAAAAGCAATGGAGAGTTCTTTTAGATCCATTTTAGATCTATGCAACTAATTTTGGATCATTAAATAGTGAAGGAACCAATTACAGCCCGGAGAATCAGTACATAACAGTTTATGAAAATGCAATGAAACATCCAAGGTAAATAGAAAGCTGAGTAAATAATTGATCACACGCCATAAAGTATTAATTGAAACCTTGCAGATCTAGTTTCATAAATCAAATATTTTTGGAAAATGAGATATCATTTCCAGTTTTCATAACAGATCACTCATAACAAAAGAAAAAATCTCAAATTAAGGTCAAACTACTGTTACTTCATGAAATAGAGTAACTTTCCTTTTATAACCATCACTTGTAGCTATATACAATAGACATAGTCATTTAAAAGACACACACTATCATAAAAAATAGTCTTAAAAATCTCTAATCAGAAAAGCAGAGAAAAATCAGAAATCCTCTATCAAGACATCTTACCTGCCTCCATCATAACAACAGATCTGTTGTATATACAGATGAAGAACCATAAAATATGATACACCAGATTGGGGCAGGCCTGGAATTGAGGAGAACAAAACCCTACATTTCCACACAACCACTTGCATAAGTCTAAGATAGAGTTTTGCATTTTCTGGCCTAGCTGTACCTCCTTCAGTCTTAAAAACATCAATTTTGTTACCAAAGCCATTTATTTTTGTTATTTGGAATTTTACACTTAAAAGATGGAACCAGAGTAAGGTCAGCCCATAGCAGAGCTTGTCCATGATCTCAGTGAAAACTTGGCAGTTCCTCAGAGGCAATACTGACACAGGAAGTAGGATGAAGTCCTCACATTCTTAGTCCCTTCTCCTGTGAAACACCTCTGTCTTGACAAAAAATACAGAAGTACCTTCTTCAATTCCTTCATTTCATCTCTTGCATAAATGATTTCTGACTGTGATCACCAATGTTTACGTGACGAAGAGAATCTGACCACTGACAGGTATTCCTGCACATGGATTTTTGATCATTAACACATATTTTATCAACAATTTCTGTGCATCTCCCTGTGATTTGATTCAGTTTCAGGACATGCAGAGTGCCCTAGGTCCTCTACCCTATGTATTCCTGATCTGTCAGCACTAGATAACAAATGCATTCATGTGAGTAGCACTGATACCCGTTGGCATATTTCCAAATAATTTTAGATTCTCAAATTCTCATCACACTGGCTGATCTTTGGACATTCAGTTTTTGCATGAGTGACTATTTTCAGCACCACATCAAGAAGACTGACAGCCTTACTGCTTGTCATCATGCAGTACAGTAGCTGACTACCTCTGGATAAAGTGACCGGAGGCTTCCCAGTTTGACTTAGCTAGTGTCTGGTCCTGTTTGCTTTCTCAGGATTTTCCTACTGCCATGATAGGGTTTACTGGGATACAGAAATGTCCTTGGTTTTATTCTCTTTCAGCCAATGTGTTTCAAGCTGTTCATTGACTTAAGTCTCTGTACTGTATCTGTACAAGCTTCTCTCCATACATCTGTAGCTCTGATTTTAGTAGCTATTCTCATCTGCAGATTTTTCCTGTAAACTCAAATTATTTTATGTTACTAATTCCACTCTACAACAGTGCAAGGAAACCAGAATTAGACTTTATGTTGTAATGAACTGCAGAATTAAAAAAAAAAATAATAAAACCACATCGAAAGTGATCTGGGTAAGAAAAGGAAAATAATAAACAAAATTATTTTATGCTTATTATTTGTAATGATCACCTCTTCTGAAGATGACCAGCTGAAGCTGAACAATATTGTATACATGGATTTCAGGAGCACATATATTGCTGGAGTAGAAAATAGAAAGTTCAAAATGACAGATTAACTGTAAAACCCACAGCTTGTATATCATCTGCTCTGTCCTCCCAGTTCTCTTCCTCTCTCTAAACCATGCAGCTGGAGGATGAAATTATACCTTTAGCCTGGAAATACTCATCTTTTCTCCTTGATTACCCCTTGAGACTGAGTCAGTGCATGTTTAAATCTCTAAGGACCTCCTCATAGCAAAGAAATAAGGTAGAAAACCCAATTACTGTTCTTGCAACTGTGTTCTTTTTTGTTGTTTTCATAACACCTACTTTTAAATGCCTTTTTCTTTATTGCCAATTTCTATTTTTTTCATTTTTATATTTAGGCAAGTATTTTACATCTCTAATCTTTCAAAATGACAAGACGTTGACAGTAATTGCTAAGACTATATGATTCATCATATTTAACTTTTTTTCCCAAATACTCAAAATAAGATCTTGCATAAGTTAGTTTCAACTTTGAGCGGTCAGTGAAGAGACAGTGCAATCAAGATTTTTTAAAATATGCAGCCTACGCAGCCAAATTTTCTGATATTTTTTCATTGTACAGGATACTGCCTAAATAAAGTACACTTTTGAAGCATTTCTGAGACAATGTTGTTCAAAGCAGCCTGAAGATCTTATGTATATTAACCTGGATCAATCAGAACTATAATCAGAAAAGTAAGCAAGTTTACCCTTTTTATCACCTTTTCCCAACTTTTTTGGCAAGAAGGATAGTACACAACATATTAATCTATGCATTGTTTCTGTGCCATTCCTACATTGGAAACATTTCTGCTGAAATGTTTACACAGCTTTTCGAGCAAAGGCCATTTGTGATTTAATGTCATAGAAACTTATTTTACTTTCACTTAATCCTGTGTTATACAAAAATGGAATGTTTATAGTATACAAGCCTGACAAAACTAGGATAGGAATCCATGTTGCCAAAATAATTGTTAAAAAAATCCCAAAAGTCTTTTCAATTACCTGCTTTGGGTACAAGTGATTGTAGAACATTAATCCCATGAAAGACAAATCTGCTACAGCTGGCAACTAGCCTGACAAGTTGGAATGGCTGTTTGTGACCTTGCTGTCAGCGGGCTACCTCTGTGACATTAAAATGCAACTCTCTGTAAGAAGATGTATCCTTCAGTTTCCTACAGAAAAAAAGATACGGTATATTTTTCTGAAGTATCCAGCAGCAACTTGACAAATGCTGTTTCTAACAAAACATTTAGAATTTAGATTTAGAATCTGCCTACTTGTGGACACTCACTGAAAACTGGAATGAATTAAAATTTAAGAGTACTAAGAGGGCTGGCTTGAACATTGTGCATGAAAATTTGAACTATGTTTTTCATACTTCAATCCACATATAATGATATATGTTGGATAGGATTGCTTAGGTAGACGTTTAATTGTTTATTAATCTATTTTCCCAGTTCTAGAGCGTCATGTAATGGGGCGCAGCATCTTACATAAGATGTAACTTAAGGGTGACTTAAAATTACTTTGTTTTTGCATTAGCTGCCAGCAGGTTGTCCTTTGGGCTGTTCGGTGGGCTGCTCTAAGCTCTTTACATTGAAAAATTTTTTTCTCTAACAATATTTCTGAGATTTCTTTCCTCCATTATTGTAATTTTTATAAAGCAGGTAGAATAATTGCTGCTGGTTTATTTTTATCAGATCTCACATTGAAAGAGAGCTTTAAGTCACACAAAATTAATACAAATTAAAATACACATATTCAGTCTTGGGGTTTATTCACCAAAATGTTTGGAGGGGAACATCACAAAAATATGTACAGAACTGTGAAGTTCTTATTTTTTTTGGAAACCTCAAAAACAGTTTACAATAAGTTTTCTACTTCCTTGCATGTCTGTTTGTCTCAAGGCATCTGGAACAGTTGGCATGGTAGGTATGAGGTAGTACTGAGAAAGGAATAATGAATAGTAACTATCTCAGTACCAAACACAGACATGTATTGCAGCTTATACAGAACTCTGTGTTGTTCACTGTGACACAAAAATCTTCACCTCCAAGGGCCAAAGGGCCACAAGCTGCACAATCTTAAAATTGCAGCCTGTATAAGATTATTTTCAATCCTGAATGTCAAGTCAGGATTAGTCTGCTGTTTGGGACCCTAGGAACTTAATTTGCCTTTTTTTTCCTCCTCCATGTATCTCTTTCTTAAAATTACAATTCCTTAGAAGAACTGGAATGAGGCAAGTCATCACAGAGAAGATGGATAATTGAGATTCATGCAGATGAAGCAGTCAAATATGTAAATTAAATGTAATGCAACAAATGGATTTCATAGTGAATATGTACAGTCTGAAAGAAGAAGGCAGAAAAATGCATAGAAGTTTTCTCTTTCTACACTTCTTTTAGAATACAAGTGCCTTGTGGAAGAAGTACTGCACAATTTTGGTCCTAAATAAATATTTATGGGAAACATTCCTTAGTTCCTGCAGTTTTGTAAGGACCAGCATTTATTTTGTACCCCTGGCATCCCTTTCCCACCCTGCTATTTTCTCTCTCCTATGTCTAATTCCCATATTTTGTAGGTATGTCAGTTTTAAGCAGCTGCTCCAAAGAGCAGATTTCAATGGACAGCAGTCAATAAAAATGTTAGAAAGCAATTCTAGTGTGCCTGTTAAAGAATTTAATTGTATAGAAACACTAATAAATTACTTTCGTTAATAATCATGTTTATCAGAACAGACTTGTGATAAAAGCTGAAGAATAGTAGTGACAGCGTGAGAAAATTTTGAGATGGGCATCACTGTGGTAACAAGGACAAGTCAGAGCCCAAGGAAATTTAACTTACCTGAAACTCCTAGGACCATACCACTTCCTGCATATGCCAAAGCAGAAATGCTGGATGTGTAGACCAAGCCTGGCATTGCCACTTGGACTTTGTTACCAGCTAACTTCCATTCTATAGGCACAGCAGCCATTTCCTCTGAATGGCTTGATAAACTGATGACAAAACTGCTACTTTCCAAATCCCCAAATAAAAGAACTGTCGGCAGGAGATCTAGTCAAAACAGTTCAAAAGAAGCACCTCCTTTCAGGATAGGCATTTGCACGACTTGTACATCCTTTCTCAAGAGCATCACCATCACTGTCATTTCTGTATTCTGTCATTTGCAAAAAATCAGGTTGGACCACTGGCAGACAATTTATCTGACACTGTAAAGCACTCTCATGAGTACAACTTCTGATATTTGTGGCTGATTTTGTGATGGAAAGCAGTTAAGTGGGGATAGTAGAAAGCTGTGCATCAAAACCAGTACTTCCAGTACACTGAGACCATAGGTATGTAAACTGTGTGAAGTGTCTGGATCTGCACAGGTAAATTTCCGTTTGCCCCAAGGCTGTCTGAAAATAATGGCTTTATCTATTTTTCTGTCATCTGTAGTTTTGTAACCCTTCTTGTCATCTTTATCTAGATTTTATGCCTGTTCTTCCAGCTGGTTCACTGATAAAGTGGTTTGTTGTGGAATATTTCTACTGTTGATTGCCACTATAGTTATGTTCACAGCTTTCCTTGACCATTCTCTTTACATAAATATTATTAAGGATTGTGGCTTCAGGGAAATTATTAGCAGCTTATAGATTACAGAATCCTTTCTGTATACAGTAGTTACATACAGATCTTGTCGCATTTGGTGTAAATAACACAATCTAATTAGAAGTCTCATGGTGTTTTTTACCCTCCACAGCACTTTCTCCGAAATATAAGATGCATGATGAAAATTGTCCTTTTTCTATTTTTTAAATAGGCAGCTCAGTCTCTTTACCTTCATAAGCAGTATTTTCCAATTTTTCTTCATCTCTTGTTTCACTTTAAGTATCTGTTTTCCTGAAGTTGAGATTCAGATGAATACTTTCCATTACACACTCCTTGCTTACAAAAAAGCAATCGCACACTCATGGTCACAGTTGTCTTGGTTATATTACAGCTCAGGTATACGGTGAGCTAATGCTACCTCTTCTCTCAAATATTTAAAAAAAAATGTTTGTTCTCTACTGCCAGTATTAAATCATGTCTCCTCCCTAGCCCTTGCAGAGCTGACACAGCAAAGAGGTTACCTGGATTGTATCCATTCTGCACATCAGAAATATCAGTTTTCTCTTACATCTGCATAGGGGATGGGTCAGTCCCAGAATGGCCACGACCAATAAGTGTAGAACTCAGCTGCACTCATGAAGACCCTCCACTCAGGTC
>VWYI01024334.1:0-39919 GCA_013399455.1 Anthoscopus minutus | reverse complement strand
GTTTAATGCTTTATTGTACAACACTGAAAACAAAAGGAGGAATAGGATTGCTTCCCAGTTTCCAAGGTTTTCAGTTAGGCATGTTGCTTAGCACTAGAACTTCGCAGTCTGGAGATCCTCTCTGTTAAACAGCAGGAACAGCACTTACCCTCTAACATGTATTCAAGTCATATGCCTGAATTTTGCTGAGGGTTTCTGGTTTTTGGATAAATTTTGAATATATATCAGCTGTAGAGTTGTGAATAGTAGCTGTATTTTCAGTATCATTTCTAAAGTCAGTAACTGAGAGAGCTTATCACAGAATACCAGCCTAGATGGATTGTGGGTCCAATCTAAGTCCCTCTGTGCTATTATGGAGAAGGTGATCTGAAAATCAAATTATAATTTTCTGCTGTACATATCACCTTTTCCATATAAAATATGTGCCATAAGTTTAATAAATAAACTATTCTATACTTTGCCTACTTAAAATTCATCCTCAGGGTGACAATAGGGTACCTGCAACAGCTTAATATGGGAGACATCTACATAATGCAGCAGAACCACATGGCTGGCAGGATGACGCAGACAATTTTTCCATCTACATATGGTTTTTATATCTCTTTTTATCTCATTAGTTTAATGGATGGTGCAGCACAATCCAACAAATATTCCACTGGCCAAGAATACATGTATATCATCAGACCACCCTTGCCCAGACTGTTTTGTTCATGAAGTACCTAAAATGCTCAATAAAAGTAAAATATTATCGTGAACTTTAACAGTGATTCATACTGAAAAAGCTCACATGAGCTGCACAGCAAGGAGTATTATTGGGTGTTCACGAGTTCACAGGCCAAAAATGTTAATGACATTGAATAAATTGTTTATTCATTGTGGCCACAAACCACACTGAATGCTTCATTACACACTTAATGACCAGAGATGAACAAATTGATTTTCTAAGTTGTTGTCCCAGTATAACAGTTGGAAAAGCAATTGCTGTGGGTCAAAGCAAAACAGAAAACATCCAGTTCATTCTTTGACTTGCAAAAGGCTCCATGTCATTTTTGAATGTTTCTTTTTCCCTTTTCATAACACGCTGAAGCTACATATCACAACAAAACTTGGAAATAATTCAGTCTGTGCATTTTCTTGATTTTTCTCCTCATCCTTTTTTTGGCAAGATGCTTCATCAGGCAAATACAAGTAATTTCAATCAATCTTTTGTTTCTTCAGTGAATAAACCACTTTCTTAACAAATTTCGACCACATGGGTGTTGTCTCTACAGTTGAAGCAGACAGATGCTCTATCACCCCACTGACTATTGCTAGTCTGAAAATTGTACCATTTCGCTGGTGACAACCACCTGAGCTAAGAAAGCCCCCTTGAGCAGCATGTATGTATTTTATTTCAAATACATTCTCGTGTTGTTGTAGCTGTGTAGCTTTCCTGAACAACTTTTGACTAAGACAGCAAATGCTTGATATTGCTAGAAATTATACTCCAAAAGAAATGCTTTGTTATTGTTGTTATTGGTCCAGCTGTTACTACCTGAAACAAATTGGTACCAAATTATATCACCTTGCAGTGTTAAAAACTAGATAGCACTGGCTTGGAAGAACCCTTCACTGAAGGATGCAGTTTCAATTTGGTCATGTTGTCAGTAAAATCACTTCTTTGCCTATCTAAAGGGTTAAATGGTCACATAAGAATGCTTAAGTGTTATAAAGGGCTTCCTGTTGTTTCCCAGTCTGGAGATTGTTTACTTTGCAGAATAAATGGCATTGCCAGGGCCAAGGGAGAGGAGTATTTAAGTGCTCCCTGCAGATCAGGAAACAGAGAGAAATCCTGAGGCAGAGGGTTGACCTATGGTGAGGATATTCACGTCTGGATTCTAAGGGGAGGTTGTGCATATGCCCTATTCATGCCCTATGTAAGCAGGAGAGACTCTACCATGTTGCTTCTCTTTACCAAGCACTGCAACCCTCCAGCAGTCTGGGAGGCTTCAGTGAATTGCTTCCACTAAGAGGCTGAATTAAACTTTCTGGGTGTTGTGGGTTGTTGAATTTTTCCTAAACCCAGAGGGTTTTATGGATGAGACATTCTGTTTTACAACAGATTTTTTTTTTTTTAACAACTGGCTTGTTTCTATCTTCACCTGTTTTGGTACTGTACAGAAGTGTGTTGAGTAGCTCTAAATGTAACAGTTGTTTTAGTGGAATTTTTAGAAAATACACTTTATTGCATTCCTAGGAATAAAGATGGCTACAAAAATAAAGAACACTGGAATAAGGGATGTATTCTACCTTCTAGAAGTCACCATAGTCCTCAGGATCTCTTCAGAGTCAGTATTTCACTCCAGCATTCTAGACATAGAAGTATAACAAATTGTAAGGAGTTCTTAAATATATCATATTTTGGTAAACTAAGATAGCTTTAATACCCTTTTTAATCCTTTTACTTTACACTGAATTCTACTAAGCACTTGCCAATATCAGGAGGTCCAGAAGTACTGGTGCAGAATGTCACAGAATGTCAGGTGCTCAGCTTTCAAATGGCAAGTGCTTCTAGGTGAATTGACATGCTGTTGTTTTCCCTTTCCTTGCAAACTGTTTTCTTACAATCAATCATCAGCTTTTATTCAACCATTTTTCACCCTAGAAAGCCCACATGCCTCAGGCTTGGAGGTGAATCTAAAAAGGAAATGTCAACCTAATGAAAAACAAGTGTTTTGAAAATTCACAGTTTGTACTTGTAAATGTTCAACACCAGAGTGCTGAGCCAGGTCAGGTTCTCAGGTAGTCCAAGGAGATCTGCTGCTGTTGGGTCCTGAGGTCATTGTCACACTGTGAAATCTGCTGAGAAGCTCTCAGCTCCAAGGATGACTTTCAAAATTATTTACTATATATCCAACTTAACCAATGTGATCATAAAGAACCTGATTTTTTTTAAAAGTGTTTTTATACCTTGTTGCTTAAACACTGCACGGGAGTGTAGAGCTCTCACAGGATTCACTAGTGTCTGAGGAGTGCATGTAAGATTTTCCTGGCTAGCACTGAAATATTCCTGGAGCACACATGATGTTACTCACAGGATGGTACCTGCCCTGAGACATGAAGGAGAAGGAACTGAAAGAACTTGTATTACAAAATTTGGCATCCTGAAAAATGCTCTCAGCACAGTAATAGGCTTGGCCACTCCCACAGAAATGCTTTCTGTTATTTTTTCCAGTGGAAAATCCTCTTACAAATTGAAAGAGTCCCGAAAGAGTCCCAAAAGAGTATTTCAGAGAAACAAGTGGTTAGCTATTGACTGTGGCAATACTAAAATATGCTGAAAAGGCAAAACCAGAGAAAAGGAAATCTTGATGGTGTACCCTTCCCTTTTTCACCACAAATCCAGGACAGAATTGCAGATGACTGGGTCCCTTCTGTTTTAGTGAGAACTATTTTGACAGAGAAAACTAGACCTTGCAATTTATTCCCAGGAAGGCTATCTGGACTCCTAAGGTATAAAACATCTTCAAAATTTCCATTGCTTTAATTAATTTTTTTTTCATCCGTAGATTCAAGAGTTATGACCTAATTGTCATTAGAGAAGAGACATAAATTGAGACAGAAAAAGATGTTTCAGGAAAAAAGCAAACACAGGAAGCCCTTAACTGAACACTGAGACTACTCTGTGAATATACCAAATTTTATCCTAGTTTTATGCTACTTCCTTCCTATACCACTATGCCAGAGATAGAGTGTTGGATTTCCTGGATTTGGCTCAGCGAGAACCTTCCTATTCTTTTATGAAAGTTTTTTTCAAAAATTGAATTTTAGCAAGAAATTGTTGAGCTCCTGAGTATTTATTCTGCTGTAAATTACTCAGAGGCAAATAAAAAGCCATCAGAGATCACCCTCATGTCAGCAGCCATTAACACAAGCAAGTAAGGTCAAAGGATGGAAAAGAAGGAAGCAATATTCAGATCTAGTTGTATGACTTAGAAAATCTCCTGCTTTTGTATTTCCTGCTTTCCCTAACAACAAAAAGACCAGGTAATATTCATGTGCCAAATCTCAGGGCACCTGGGTCATTGTTCAGTTGTGCAGGCCCATGTTGAAATGTTGCCAGAGCCACTTGAAAAGCAAAGGAGGGAAGATGATGGACAAATTTAGAAGGCAATCTCAGAGAGGAAGGTAGCCTGAAAAGTTTCTCAGAACATGGCCTCACAGGAGACCACTGAGTCAATGGAGAGGGGTTGCAAAGACAGCAAGACAGAGTTTTCAATGTACATTTTGATTTAATGAAAAGTAAAGCAGAAGGTCAGTAGATTCTGGTGCAAATGTCCAAGGTGTCAAGCCATCATGAGACTCTTCTCCCAGACATGTTTGATACCTTTCATTTTGCTTGATGAATATTCCCCCTGGTGGTCTCATATTAAGATGAACTGTCAGCTCTCCTTTGTGGGCACCTGCCAGTAAACACAGTCCTTCAAGATATCACATGATCAGCATTTGGTGTTCCATTTAAATATCAGATTATTGCATCATTCCCAACCATGACAGTGAAGGTATAAAATACACTGCCTTAGTGTATTGCAGGTGTTTCCTCAAAGGCCGATACCATGAAGAATGGAAAGAAATGTCAGGTTCTTTAGCAAACGGCATGTGAAGCCCTTGCAGTCACAGCTACTGCAACAGGTTTAAAATGCAAAGTCATATCTGCCATCTCTCCAGCCCCCTGGCTCACCACCAAAACCCACCTACTTGCTTGCTGTGTTTGTCAGCATGTCTGGAGTCACAGCACAATGCTGAACAGCACAGCAAAAACTCATGGCTCAGATCTTCCCTCCTGTTTCGTTACCAGTTCCACCAAAGCATACTTGACTTGTATTATATACTACAAAATAAGCAAAACTAATACAAGGCTGAAGCAAACATTAATATTGAAAATCAGATGGAAAGTAGAATTAGATGAAGTTCCTAATTCTGCTGACTGGAGACAGTCTTGAGGCCTGAATCATTTGGAACTTTGTTGTTTTGACAAACTAAACAAAATCTGTAACCTGAAGCCATTTGAGCAGGGACTGTTCTTTGGAACCACAGTTTCTACTGACATTAAAATTTGTCATAAAGCCAAGATTCTGATCAGGCAGAAAAAAATAATACACAGCAGATTTCACTACTTCATGCACTGACAAGTGTTATATTCAGGTCCTCTTCTAAATAGTGAAAGCACTGTCCATACTTCTGTGTGTAAAATGAGCAAGTGCTAGGTATTAACATTTTGTTCAGTTACCTGGCTTCTAAAATACTCAGGCACAAGAGAAGATACTTTCCTATAAACACTTAGAGAATAAACAAATTATTGAACAGATATAAATTAATACAAATTTAGATGTTACCATCTGGAGGAGGTGAAAAATTATGGTGCAGCTGTTGTTAAATCAACACAAATCTGTAGAGACTGGTTTGAGGAACTCAAACCTCACAAGTGTACACTTGGAGGAGTCCCAGAGATGGGCACATATTAGTATCCATCCCTCATCTTGGAGTTTTCCACAGCTGTGGATCATAAATACTCTTTGATGTCTCAGGGCAGAAATATCAGGTTGACCTAAGCCATCCTTATGTGAAAGGATAATATATAATGTTATAGGGACCCTCAGAATACCAGGTTCCACAAGGGATGAACCAGCAGCTTCAAGGAGGTTATGAGCAGTGATGGGACAGTAACCTCTCCTGCTTTTTCAGAAGTGCTTGTTTTCACATGTTGAGCTTCACTTCATAGGAAGTTTTCCCATATCTCAATAGAGACAAGGCTTTTCATTTTGCCTCTAGATTTACACAGAATTGCTGTGTGCAGGTGGGTGCTGTTTTCTTCAGCTTCCAGCTGGTGTGAATAGCTTCATATTTTCCCAGGATGATCAGGCGTGTCTGTGGTATGTGCTATTTATTTAGAAGAATACTTTATAAAGCAGCAAGAGCAATGAGGCTTTTGACCTGTAGCTCTAAAAGCACATGTGAAATCAATCAAAATAACAGATAAAATGCACACTGAAATATATTGTCACAAATTTTGTTTCAACAAACTTAGCTGACCCAGAAGAGGACTGTGAATGATAGGAAGTGTGAAGGAATGACAACAAGGAGGGGAAGAAGGCTCAAAAAAGGCACATGAACATCAGCATCAGGTTTTTGTTTGACGTCTGAGACATATGACAAGCTTTGGAGAATAACAGATACAAATACTCCTTATGTACTAGAGAGGGATTTTCTTGGAAGATTAGGAGAAGGCAGCAGAAGGCAGAGAAATGAAACAATCGTGTCCCACTGGACTACAGCTCTGCCTCCAACTTGTTCACATTACACTGCCAGCTCTGAGAGAAGAGGCCAGAAGAGGCAAGCGGGAAGGTCAGAGAGAAAATGAAGGACGGTGTAACACATGTGTGTGCACCCATGAGCATAGGACAGGTCCAGTCACACAGGGAAGAGCTGGCCCTATGAATTTAGCCCACACTGGGCCATAACTCATCCTGGAGAGGAGTTGGATGTGCCACAGAGAGCTGAGAGCTGCGTTCCTGTAAATGCCAGTGTTGTGCATATCCTTGGTTGTCACTGTGTTAAACGCGGCTGATGTTCCTATCGTAAGGAGTCTATGCATGCTTCAAACTGACTTTTGGATTCCATATTTTAACTGCAGTTGCGCTTTATTGTTACTGCAATTGCTGGTACTACTAGCCTTATACTTTTGTAGGCTGCTCAATTATTTGTCTCACGGTGGTTTTTAGAAGGATTGTCAGATTAAACTATGAAAACAACATCTGCATGTTTCTTTAAAGAGTACAGAAACAGAATTAAAAATGAAAACCTCTTTACTAGAATAAAAGAAACCCTGCAGGGCTGTGATGTGGCAGGATGACTAAGCCAAATATCCTTTCTTGAAGTGTCCTCTTTCCAAAAGCAGATGGTTTGCTGTTATGATCAGGGGATCTGAAGCCAGAGGAATTATCCTGTTGTGAAAATGCCATTAGGGAGAACACATTTTCTGCCTCCTTTTTCTACTATTTTTCTTACTTTTGCTTCCTACTGATGTGGTTTCTGTAAGCATCTGTGGGAGACCTTATCCTATCCCCTGCAAGGGAAAAGAGGGTGTACCTGCAACTTTTAAAGGAAATACAAAGAAAGTGCTGTTTCACATTTCCACTCCAAGTCGTGAGCACAGCAACAGAGCGGGTAATAAACCAATCCTGGGTGGATTGATGGAAGTAGGAAAGGAACCAGTAATCATTTTTTTCCAAATGTCTATTTTAAAGTCTTCCTGCAAGTTTGTTATTTTCCCCCAACTCCCCTTTCTAGCCACGTCATCAGTGATTCCTAATGCAATTCAGAATCTCAAAGACCATCAGCTATCAAGGTTCAATTAACTCCTAAGGTGTACTGTAGCATCACACAGACCCTTGGATCTCAGGTTTAATATCCATGCTGTCATTTCTGCCACAGCCAGGTCCTTCAGTTCCTACTGTCTCAGGTGCTTGAGCTCAGCTGTCTCAGATGAGAAAACCTATTCCACCTCTGCTTGTGTCCTCTGGTGCAGCAGTGTTACTTGCACCTGGGACAAGTTCACTGCACATTGGCATGACTGCTTCCCACCTTCATCACATTTCACAAACCATACTGGACTTGCTGCTTTTCTCTGTCTGTCTCAAGATACCTGTGAGACCAAAGTGACTCTGACAGCTGCCTGACAAGCACAGGCATCTTGTCTTCAGCATTCATGTGACCTCATCACTGGTGCCATGGTAATTTCACAACGTTAAATTCACCTACCCTTCCTGTACGTGTCAGGAAGGGTAGGTTGTGACCTACCCTTCCTGTATGTGTTTTAGAAGCCCTCTCAAGCTGCTGCTGCAGGCAGCTTGATCGGTGCAAATTTCCTTGTGGCTCCCTCATGTGAGGAGTCTGCTGGGGGAGACATTCCCAAGAAGTTCCACTGGAATATATCTCTATACTTTGCATCTTAATTTGTTTAGTATATGTCAGAATTTCTGAGTTACTTGCAGCCTCCAGATGGGATTTTTTACACTTTCCCCCGTGTCTAAAATAATTTGTGTGTAACTTAGTGCTGTTTACACTGTTAAATATTTTGTATTTCCAAGAAAAAGCTCTGTAGCTCCAAGCACAACCCAATGGCATTCCAAGGAAATAATTTCATGAAGAGGTTATGATCATGCATATATGCATGCCCCAGTTTCATAAGGTCACCTCCCTGAGTCTTTCTGCCTTTTCAGTATCTCATTATAGACATTGTGATAGATGCCATTTTCAGGTCATTCGTATACAAAAGAAATATTTTAATGTTCTGCTTGCATTCTACATGATCTGTAAGCACAATACATTCACTTGTTCTTCTTCATTATACTTTTCTCCCTAGAGCAATAGGCTTCTCTTATTGTAGCCAAAATTATGGCAAGAGGAACTTTCCTTGGTAGATGAGCTGTGGACCATCTTGACCCTTTAATCTCTATTTCATACTCTGTTGAGAGTTTCTTTATTTCCCAGAAGCATCCTTAGGTTCCTTTTTAGTTGCTGCCAACAATTATCTGTCCATTGCATGAATTCAGGCTCTGAGATCTAGAAGCTGGCATCTTTTTAGCTCAATAACAAGCATATTTTTACTTCTGATACTATTAGAAAATTTAACTTTTCCAGAAATTTTATTATTCCTTTTCCAAACACTTACTGGCACAGATTTGTTATATAATAAAAGTTAACCTCTATATGACCAGAGTTTCATTCCTACCAAAAGTGAATTGTCTTTGCTAATATTTGTGTTCCTGGTGCACCTAAATATCATGGAAAATCATTTGTGTTCTATTAACGTTGAGGTGAACAGGGAAGAGGATGGGAAAGCACTAATCTCTTCTCTATGGTAACCAGTGACAGGATCCAAGGGAATGCCCTGAAGATGTGTCCAGGGAGGTTAAGGCTAGATTTAAGGAAAAAGTTTTTATCCAGAGGGTGGTTGGGCCCTGGAACAGGGCTCCCCAGAGAAGAGGTCACAGTCCCAAGCCTGACAGAGTTTAAGAAGCATTTGGACAATACTTTCAGTCACACTCCCTGATGTGACTCTTGGGGATGGTGCTGTGCAGGGCCAGGAGATGGACTGTGATTATGCTTGTAGGTGACTTCCAAATCAGCATCTTCTGTGATTCTGTGATGCTATGCTTTTTTCCTTAGCTGCCATGAAGAAGTGTGCTCCTTCCTCTAGAGATCTCTGTTGATGCTTTTAAATGCCTGTGTGGTGTTGTGATCCTTTTACAAATGGCAAGTATTTTCTTGAGTGGGTTGTTTGTCCACCCTGGGTTTCTTTATTGTGGGTTCTGTGGATTCCCACGCTGCTGGTGTTATGCTTTTCTGCCTCCGTCTCATTTGCAAAAAAATTGTGGGTGTATTTTTATGCTCACAACATTAAAGCAACATTTAACCTTCTCATATTTCAGAGAGGTCCTTCAAATCCTCTGTTTTAAGTAGATTCTGGGTATTTCAGTACACACTTCCTTGAATAATTTTTCCCAGAATCTGTGATTTTAAATTTTAAAATTTTTTAAATTTTAAAAAATTTTGCATTTTTTTAAAGCTCTCTATAAATCACAGCCATCATTTTATTTTTATTATCTTACTCATATTGTTTGCTTGAAAACAAACATCTGACATGTTTTGCTTTATCTTGACTGTAGAACTTCCATTGTTAAAATATTTCATAATAAGTCTTCTTTTCCCAAAATGATTTCAATAATCAAGGCGCTTCACAACTTCTCTGTCAAAAATTAAGCTACCTTAAAAGTGGCACTTCTGTTTCATGGATACAGACTGAAGTAATGGGCAGTTGAAGTACTTCAACTATATTCTGTGGTCTGAAAGAGTTCTGATGCTGACAAGTTATTTAACTTCTCCATTTTTCTGTTTGGAGATTTTCTTGCTGTATTGTTCAATAATCACCTTGACTGAGGAATTTGCTGTATTCAGTGGTGGATTTCACACTGAGCAGACTTTCGTAGTCTGAATCCAATCAGTTCAAATAGCAGAACCTGTTTAAGAGATCTCCCAGGCTGTACAACACATTGTACCTAAGATGCAACTAAAAAAATGAAACAACATAGTACCTAGATAAGACAATCTGGGAAGATTAAAAAAAAAAAAGACAGTTTGTTAATGTTTTGTTCTTAATATTTTGAAGCTTATGGAACCAATTATCAGTAAGTGGTGAACTGACTTTCCCAGAGAGATCCTGAAAGAAGTGGGGAAATATATTCTTGTAATCTCTGCATTATAAGTGGTTTGTCAGTGGACCTTATCCTCAATTTTTGTGCAAAGATGTACTGCACATGAACATTATGGTATATATATGATAAAAGTGTGTCATTGCCAAAAGTTAAAAAAAACCCAACAAACCAAAAAACCCAGATGAAGCATCTGCAAAGCATCCAGTAACAATATTAGCTTCTCACTAACACTTGCAGACAAACACTGGCCTTGGCTTTAATCTCCAAATGTTTTTCAAATTTCTGGATATTCAGCAAAATGTTTTTACTTCCTTCCAGAAATAACCTAGCACTACTGAAGAGCTGTCCAGTGAACAGCATAAATGAACACTCTTTACTAGGCTCAGATACCTTGCTGTGCCAGCAAGAGATTCCAGTAGTGAGGGGGGTTTAATTGAGTTGGTGGATGTAAGTGGGATTGATATGCATTGCACATGTGCAAGATTCTGTTGCAGCTAATAGGGAATGCAGGTTTTCTGATAACTTCTCTTCACCTGGGACATTCCTAAAAACAAGGAAATCTTTCATTCTTGGAACAAGTGTTCAATGCAGGGAGTTAGTGATATAGATTTTCTTCTGGTCTGAGCAGGTTATTTTCTTTTGTTTATTGCTGTCATTCCTGCTCATAATATGGGTTTTGCAGCCAAGTGGATAATAAATAAGCTTTCCTTCCTGCTCATTTGAATAGAATTCTATGGCATATTATAAAGATGATAAAAGCTTCAGATTTAAATGGAAGCTGTAACCTGAAGCCCTGAGTAACCAGTGATCCAGTAAGTTTGGAACATGACAGGGCAGGAACAGTCTGAAAACCTGAGATGCACATATACCTTAATATATGAAATACCACAGAATCATGGGGCAAATTTGAGAGATCAGATCCCATGCACAGCTTAAAGAAGGGCAAACTTTCAAATTAGCACTTAGCACTACCACTCCAAACAAAATCTCTCCAATTTGCTAGAGGGACAATACATGCCACTGTGCCTAAAGCCTTGCTAAAGTCAAGGTTAATGACGCCAAGTAATTTGCAAATTTGCTCTGGTACCCAGTGCTTGGAGTTTTATAAAGAGTTGCTGCCTGCAATTAGGTGGGAAGAGTTCTTGATGTGAAGCCTTCAAAGAAGAAGGTACAGATAGACTGCCCCATACCTAGCTAGAAAATTTAATGATCTCCAGAGATATGATACAGGATACTCCAGTTTCTAGCTGGGAAAAACCTAATTCATTTAAGTCTTCATGTAACAGTGACTTTAATCCAATATGAAAAGAAAGAGAATGAAAATTTTTATGGCTTTTTAATCTGACATGGCTGAGAAATGGGGTCACATCTTCTTGTGAACTGCAGTTTTAGAAAATTCAGAAAATTTCTTTTCCCTGCTCTTGGCCCTGAAAAAAATAATCAGAGCAAATTTTTAAGGAGTAGAACCAGAGAGTGAAGGAATCATGATGTTGCAGACTGATGCAGCTCAACTGAAAACCCAATTTAGAATAAACTTTTGGAGAAGGCAGTACATGCACTGCTCAGACAGTAAAATTCACTGGTAACACTCAGACTCCTTCTATTAGGGTCTGTAGTGGGAGCAGATGATAATATACAGAATGCCAAAGAGCTGAACAGTGACCTGGTACCATGTTCACAGTCTGATATCCATGCTTGGCTGATGATACTGGAAAGACTGAGAAACTGCACTCATTAATGCTCTGCTTTTCTTGTACATACACAGACATCAGAAACCACTTTTCTATTCTACTATCTTTTAAAGCTGTTTTGTAGTCAGAATTAAGGTGGCAGTAAAGCCAGGTAGTAAGGAATAAAAAGTGTGAGCTAAAGGGAGGATGTGTTGTGGAAATGAGAGAGCTGTTGCAGAGAGTATAAGCATGTATTTTGTGTAGCAGAGTACAAAGTTTATGTGACATTTAATGCTGCCAAACTGACAAAAGCCCTGATTCTGAGTGATTATGCAATGAGCAGCACTGACTGTTGCCTAGCATTGCTTTAGGTGGTGAACACAGCACAAAAAGAACATTGAAATGGCAAAGTCACGCACTTAGGAAAGGAAAAATCTGAGTATCAAAGTACAGCTTCAGGGGGCCCCGAGCACACCAGTGCTTTATGACATCTCTGGGAGAAACCACTGCAGAGAGCTCTACCTCCCACCTGTGGGTTTGGGCTGTAGCCTCTCTCTCTGTTGGGAGAACATAGCTAAGGAACTCCGAGAATTTTGATTGATCATAGCTTTTAAGGCAGGAGGGTATCACTGGGACTAGTCAGCTTGTGAAACAGCCTCCACACTTCCTTGAGTGAATTTGGACATACACGTACAAAGAGTTGTAAATTCTCTGTGTCATTAAAGCCACATGAGCCAGGAAAACTTTTTGTGAAAGGTTGGGTCCATGCTCCAAAAGCTCTGAGATTTAAATCTCCACCCTCCGATAATCATAGAAATATTTTGAAATGCAGAAAGCAATTTTTTTCCTCTCCAAGCCCATGGAGGAACTGTCACTCCACACTCTGCCTCCAACACTCTTCCCATAAAATATGTCTGGCTTCCTTTTGAAATTTTTGGGCCCAAAATGTGTAACTACGACTAAGTTACAACAACAAGTCAGACAATCAAACCATCTTAGTTATTGGAGCTTTTATAACCACAGGGGAAAAACATCAGTGAAAAACATCAGTTCTTTGTACTGCATAGTACAAGGCTCTTCACTAAGAAAATTATCTTCATAACTTGTTTCTTAAATGCATGTTGTTGAAAATGTCATGAAACTGGAATTGCAGTCTGATATTGTAAAAATAGTTTTCCTAGAAATGTATTTTCCACAATGCATCTTTAAATTTTTCAACACGTATTTTTAACATTACTCATATTTTTTACTACCAAAACTTATTTCAAGGACATTAAATTATGGTCAGGTTCTCATTACCAAAGCACTGCTCTGATATTAAAAAAAGTATGAAGAAAAAGAGATCACAAAAGGGCATACACAAAGAGATTATATTTTATTGCAGACCTGACACGCTGGTCTGCTCCTGTTAAATCAGCCTGGTGACTGATGTGGGACTTTGTGAAATACAAATACACAAAACATTTTCCCTTTAGTATGAAAGGATAAGACAGCAAAGCAATCTCACTCAGAGACTGGAACGAGGACAGAGACTGAATCATGCAAAAAATAAAAGTTTTGGGTTTTTTTTCCTCCAGATTCTATTGGTCTGAAGAGTAAGAGGCTGTGTAGGAGGCAAAGATGCTGCTGCTATCAGGTGTTTATCTAATGCAACGTGAGTTGCCTCATATTGCACCCAGTGAGAGCTGGGTCTCCCCCACTGCACAGGCATTTAGCATTTTGACTCCCTTTAAAACAAAGTACCTCACGGGGTTTGCCCACACACACACACACACCCGTTGAAAGAGAATAAAAATTTGAAAAATATCTTCACCATGGGACATTTGTTGAAGCTGACAGGGACCAGAAAAATTGTGTTTTAAAAGGGGTTGTGCAAGTGCTAGATAAAGGGAAACCTTCAATTTTAAAATGAGGTTTCCATCTCAAGCAAACTAGAGTAAAATACAAAATTCATAGTGTAATAAGACAGGAATCTAGCTCTTGTTTAATGGATAACTCAGAGAAAATGAGTGCTAAGAGGTTGTGGTACCTACAAGGACTCGTATGCAGGAGACAACACAAAGGATTGTTTTAACTTACTGCTAGCTGCAAAGATAGTTACTGGAAAAGTAATAATTTCCATCAAATGCTTTGTGAGTCAACAATTGCCAATAAAAAAATTGCTTGATCATTTTCTTCTGACCATGCTGGGTTATAAGCTTATCACAGTGATAGTTTATAATCTGCTTTCCATGCTGCTTTTAAATGATCCCATGCATTGTTCAAGCCAGGCTAGATGAGACCTCTGTTCAGCACCAAACAGGTTGCCTAGCACTATAAATAACAAAATCTCCTTTTCTCCATCATCAGCTTTCAATAACAACACAAGTGTAATGCAGCTTCAGGAATTCTGTGTGATACCTTGGTGCTTCCACGGGCAAAGATGAAAAGCTGCTCTGCAAAGTCGATAGGTCCCCTGAGAAGCAATGCAAGTGCCACAAGACCTTTTTAATTGCTTTTCTTTGGCTGACTTTAACTAATGCTGTGGGCATTTGTCCTCACCATGGCAGTTTGGCCTTCATTGCCCTTTGCTCAGACGCAGTTAGTTCAGCAGAGAGCAAGTGTGTATACATAGATAAGAATGTGTGTGTACATGCATATGTATATACATATGTATATATATTTATACATATGCAAGTAGCAATGTGAAAAAAAATATAGAATAAATGTTTTACATAGACAATGTGGAGAATCTCAGCATAACAATGCATGCCTAAAGAGACAGTCTTTGCACAGGGCTTTTTGTTTAAAATCTCAGTACTGGACAAGAAATAAGGCGCTGTATGTTATGCTTTTCGTGACTGACTTTGCATGTATTCAAATCATTCCTTTCAACAGCCTTTTAAATGCTACTGGACTTGCCTCAGTGCCATCTTCTTTGCCCTATTCCTCTGTTCCCTGCACTTTCAATCACAGCATCCCGCAGATCTAGCGCCCTTCAGGATTAGTGCAAGGCCTGTCTATGGAAATAGAAATAGATAGGAAAGAGCTTCAAATAAGATCAGTTAAAGAAAACAGTGGTGATCTTTACTGCAGTGATTAATGGTACTAATTAATTTTGTTTAAAGCTTAACTCTAAAAAATTACTTTCAAAAAAGAAAATCTGCATTCTCTCTATTCTTTTTCAAGAAGTGTATATTAAAAATAGAACATTTTTTGGGTCAAATTTTCAATGCCAAGCTTTTAACCCCAGTGGTCCTGGGTAGTTTGTTTTCCAGGTACTGGAGAATTAGGATGCTCCTTTGTTAAAGCAGCCTTAATGTTGACTGTTACTTTCTTTGGTGAAAGTGTGTGGGGTGCCCCGCCCAGGGAAAACAAAGATTGAGTAAGAGGTGTGGCTTTGAGTCCCGGGAAGGGTGGACCCCACCCCTCTGCCTTGGGAGAGGTATTCTTTAAGCCCAGGAATGGTAAAACTCCATCCTTCCCCTATAAATCCCACCCTGTTTGGAGTTCTCTGCCCACGGGTTAAGCTGAGTGTGTTCCTGTATTGGTGTTGTTCCAAATAAATGGATCTTTGGACTTAAACAAGCAGAGACCTGTCTCATTCTGTCTCATGATGGTCACCAGACCCCCCTGGACCTGATCCTGATGCCACAAAATGCAACAAAACTGCTCATTCTGCTGATGGGCATTTTACTTCAGAATACCCTGCATTAAAACCTGCCAACAAAAGAAACCTACTTAATTACCACAGCCCCAAAACTGAGAGCAACACACCCACGAACATCCACCAACAGCTCAAGTGGAGATAAAACACACCCCTTTATCTCCTGGTGTCAGGGAGGAAGGACTGGAGGGAGGTCACTTCTCTCAGTGACTGGAGCTTGCACAGGGAGTTTTGAGTGATGATGATTTCGAACGAGCAACCAGAGCTCAGGGGTCACACTCGGCCGAGGGCTTGGTGCCGCAGGGAGAGTGACACATCCCTGCCCACCCGTGGGCACCAGCAGCACCTGTGCTCACCCAGCAGGTCTCCAGGCAGGCTTGCTCTGTGCCCAGCACATTTTGCCATTTCTAATTAAGCCCAGGACGGCTTTCGGCTTTGATGATATTCCTGCTGCTTTTTCCTTCCCCCACAGCTAATTTCAGACCTTCACATTCAGTGAGATACAGGAATAGAAGCAACTCAGCTTGCAGTCACCCTGCGTTAGGAAAGCTCAATATAAACAGGTTTCTGAGCTACAGTTTACACCAAAAATCAGAACACTGGAGACAATGTAGCCTGGTTTGCTGGAGCTGGCTGCAAAGATCATACCAAGCTCCTAAACTAACTCTGAAAAATAGCCTCCAGCTAATTCATGTCCCTTCCTGCACAGCCTGTGACCCAAACTACCCCTCCTTAGCTTAGTGGGTGATTGTCACTCTTCTTGCTCCACCAGAAGACTCCTGATCTGGCCTTACCTAATAGGACCTAATCTAGAGCAAACTGCAGCACCCCAGTTGCACACATGCATGGTCTACTTCTAAATTAGTGTCTCAGTACTCTCAGTTTTACCCTTTAATCACATTTTGAATTCCTCTCTGTGAACCTCCTCAACCAACCTGAATGAACCTGCTGCTTCTCTATCAATATAATTGATTCATCTTTTTTTTGTTTGTTTCTGGAGGGGGCTTTACTCTCTAGATTTAGTGTTTAAAAGAGGGGTCAAGCAAAAAAGTAGCATCGGGACATGGTGCCAATCCAACAGGTTTACTGCTTCTGGGAAATTTTCTGTTCCTGAATTATTCTGAGCTGGTTCAGTAAAGGGTTTCTTGCAAAAAGGTAGTGAAGATATCCCCCTTTTGCCCCAAGGTTACAACTTATTTTGTTAGACCAGATGACATGACAGCATGATTCTATCAGGACAAATCAAAGTTTACTGAGCAAATCAGCGTTCTATAACCTGATTTATTGGTGCCATCTGCCAACACCCATGAACAGATGCTCTGTAGGACCTCACTAGTGTGCAATACTGACTGGGAGAAACGCACTGCAAATGACTGAATTTTAAAAGTTACTGAGAGTAGCAGGAGAGATAACAAACATAATGAAAAAATGTCTAGGAGAATGTATCCCAGTGTTCATTTTTCAGTTTTGCTTCTCTGACAGAAGTACTTCAGAGCATCCTTATCTACATATGTGGGCATGAGATGTAAAAATAAACCAAGAACTCACAATTTCCTGTGATTTTGCTCCAATCCTTTGCTATTATGTGCTTCAAACTAAACAGAGCATTCTGGTGTGAGCAGTTACAGTCACAGCTTACCCAAAATCAACAAATTCTTCACAATTGGAAGAATGCTTTTTATGGTCGCATTCAAGCAGGTCAGGATTGCCATATTGCTAGCACTAATGTCTTTTTTTTACTGTTTTTCCCCTACTCTGCAGCTATTTTCAAGCCCTGTGTACTCTGAGGGCATGCCAAGGTAGAAGCAAACTATTTGCAATTATTGCTACTGGCAACATTAATTTTGCATTCCCATCTTTCTAAAAACACAGGGGAGCAAAGAGACGAAAAGACAAGTAACTTGTCAGGGTGGAGATTGGAAACGTGCCTGGGATCAGTGCAGGCACTGCAGAAGGTGAAGGAGAGCAGCCCCAGCTCCTGCAGCCCTAGGGAACACTTGCAGAGGTGCAGGAGCAGCCCAGTCCCAGTACCCTCATGGCCTTGGTCCTGCCTTACTCTGCCTCCTGCCAAACTAAATATCCATCTCTTAAGAGCTGCATCTAAATTAGAAGCTGAAGTTGTAGGGATGGGAGGACACTTTGCCTTCTTGCCTAGCATGCTTGTTCAACAGCCCACTCTGTCCATACCTAGGGCATTACATGGAATTCATTCAAATATGCTCAGGAGCAGGTTGTTGATGCACACAGCCTATCCAGTATCTGACAAAGTTGTAAAATCGGGGAACAACAACTTTCAAGCACTGTCACTCTTTCAAAGGCTGAATTTGGATCTGAAGCTGAAAAGCTGAAGAGCAGAAATCCTCCTTCCCTTATTGTGCCAATCCATTAGAATTGCACACTCATGGAAATTCTCCATGGAAAAGCTATCACTGAACTATTAATAAAATCTTCCTGAACTATTAATACGATCTCTGGGAGCTTTAATCCACCTCAGGGACTGATTATGTAAGTGCACAGGCATGAAGAAGCTGTTTTTATCCTCTGTTTACATGACATTTCACTTTAAACAGTTTTGTTTATGACTGATATCTTCCTGAATCTGGGGGAAATTATTTTATTTCAAGGGGAATTATATTTGGATTTGCAGTAAACTGGCAAGTATGGTTGAGATAGAAGTTCATTGGGGTGTGTGCTTGGTTTTCTGATTAAAAAGGGTAAAGGTTATAAAAGCATTTAAAAAATGCTTATTTCTCAAACTTCAGGTGTTCTGTAACCTAGATGTATGCTGTAATATGGATTTTGAGCTCAGGCCTTTGGTCTATGATGACAATTCATGTAGTTTGAAAGGAATGACCTTGAGCATCAGGTTGGATTTATTCTTATTTTTCATATTCCAAAGATGGCTTGGTATTCTTGTCACACTTTGGTGTGAGGAAATGCTGGAAAATCATGTTGATTTTTAGCTTTCAGGCAGTTTCAAACAACACCATAGTAAAAGGTTTCTGATGTATACGCATGCCAAAAGAAATAGGTGTTGTCATGGCAAGAACAGAGAGAAGGAAAGAACAATTGTCTCTAATCAACCACATAGCTTCCAAGCACCCCTCCTGATCTATCTAATGGAATATTATGTACTAAAGGTTTTCAGTTCCAGGCTCAGTTCAAAAACTTTTCTTCAATGGAGCTGAGACAAGAAACAATGGCCCTCATAACATTTTGTCTGACCTGCAAGCTTGGGGATACTTGTATCTGAAGCAAAAGATGTATTGAAGGCTGCATGGATTTGGAGAGTTTGTGGCAGCTCCACTGTGCTCATTACTTTTTCTTTAGGCATAATAAAGAGGAGAATAACTGAAAACAGCAAAGAAACAGATAAATAAAGCAAAACAAAGACAAATGAGGCAAAAAAATAGGCCCATCAATGGCCCCAGTTTCATTTAATCAACAATCAAACTCTATGTTTGGACTATTTTCTCTCTCTGTTTGCCTATACTGCTCTGGGAAGGTGCCACTGCAGCATTGTTAGATACATTCCTTATTTTAGATCAATTTAGGTCCCAGTGAAGAAAGCCTGGTCTGACAGTAGAGTGAGCCAGCTGTTCAAGAAGATATCTGGAGTTCTTTCACTGAAGTGTAAATTGGATGAGTGTACAGTGAGGTGGATAGAGAACTGGCTCAAAGGCAAACCCAGAGGGCCATAATTAGTATCACAGGGTCATGTTGGAGTCCTGTCACTTGTGGTGTTCCACAAGGTTCTGTTTAACTTATTCATCAATGACTTGAATGAAGGGGGAGCAAGTTCAATTGAGAGAATGGGTAAAAACTGATGCACAAGAAGTTCCACCTAAACATGAGGAAGAATTTCTTTATTGTGCTCCAGTGTGAGCACTGAAACACGTTGTCCAGAGAGAAGTCTCTCTCACTGGAGATATTCAAGAATTGTTTGGACACAACCCTGTGCCCTGTGCTCTGGGATGACCCTGTCTGAGCAGGGAGTTTGGACCTGATGACCCACTGTGGTCCCTTCCAACCTGATCCATTCTGTGATTCTGTGACTCCCTGCTATTGCTAAGAAGCAGGTTAGTTTGATTAGATTGGATTTAATGTGTTTATTTACTCTGCAATTTCATTGCTCAGCAATGTGCTGATATGTCCAGCCTTGTTTTCAGAGGAGAGGAGAGTAGTGCCCAAAAATAATTAGATCAATTCAAGTGTACTATATTTCATTTATAATACTGGAGTAAAACCCAAGCATATCCTAAGGATTGGGTATTTTGACAAGGAATCAGGCTAAGAAAAGGCTCCGTGATCCCAGAGTCCATTTCACAGTAGACTCCAAAAAATGTACCTCATTATAAAATACACCTTCCCAAGGAATCACAAGACATGAGAAATCAAAAGAGAATTCCTAAAAGCAAAAGCTCTCCAGCAGAAAATCAATTTCAGCTACTTTCACCTTGCCCCAGGGAAAGCAGCAGAGACACTAAGTGGGGTGTGGGAAACGCCTCATACATCTTCCTGGAGCTGCAAAAGGCAGACCTCCAGACAGGAGCTTTTCTTTCCAAGACAGCTCTGCTCTAATTAGGGACTTTTACAAAATTAGTATGTTGCAGTTCCAAACAGTGAATGGATGATTCCCATATCAAATTTCTTTGGGCTTTTTTTTTTTAAAAAAATGGTCTTTGTCCTTGTTCTAATTGACAGCCTTACAAATGCAGGTGGACTGAGGAATGAAGGTCAAATTGAACTTAATGTGCTTAATAGGGCAAGGAACAAAATTTAGCAGAAAGTTACACACACAAAAAAAATGTTCTTGGTTGTTGCTTTTTTTTTCTGCCTGCCATGTTTCCTTTTCAAGGGTCTTTGTGCACTTTTGGATGTACCTTCAAAATTAAAAGAAAGCAATTGCCTTTAAATAAAACTGTTAGATTAAGGGTTTCCCTTTACACAGATATGTGAGATAGAAGTAGTTTATAGACTCAATAATGTGTGTTGGATGGACATAAAATTAATCTTCTATATAGGAAAGTACATTCTGCTCCCTTTTTTTTTCTAGAGATAGACTGCCAGCTTAAACCTCTGACTGGTTCCTATAATTCTCAGTATTTGGGGTTTTCTGGGTATTGTTAAACCTGGTCAACATGTTCTGAAAAATACATGTTCTTCCTTGAAAATGAAGACTGACTGATGTTTCTCAATAAAAATTATGATTAATGTAATTTGTGCAGTCCAGCAAGACAGGAAAACAATTTTTCTTTTTCAGGTTATTATAAATCTCTGTGTCTTGAAGTTATTCCCCTGCATCCAATCTTTCATTTCTTTACTTTCTTGTGCTTTAGACTCAGATTGGATCTGGGAACAATGGTGGCAATTTACTCCCAAGGAGCAAAGGTGTCCTAAATGTCTTCCTTGTAGATACAACTTGTGGGATGGCAGCCAGCTTGACAAATATAGAATTAATAATAAATAAAAAATAAATAAATGGCAAATATGGAACATCCCAGTTTGTCTTAGGTTTGTCTGTAATCTGTGAAGAACTCCAGATCTTAAAATCTTAATTCCCATGTGTGAGGAAGGCAACTGAATTTGTGAATTTTGCATGAGATGGACATTTTATGGTTCTGGTCTCTTAAAAAACCACAATTTTAGGTTATCACATGGTAGAAAATCACTTTGGGCTTCACACTTCTGTCAGCCCATGTGTTTTTCTAGATTGTCTCAGACTCTCTGCAGCAATTTCTCAGCAGTCAGTTGAGGTCACTGCAATGTTCGGCATTGCAGTACTTTATCTCAGCCAGATCTGCATCCTAAACTCTCATTAAAAGTAGTGGAGATACAATCTTCTTTATTCAAAATGAACACTCCAACAGGACATATGCCATCCTTAAAGAGAATTATAGAATCATAGAATCACTGAACAGAATCATAGAATGGTTAGTGTTGGAAAGGACCTTAAAAGTAATCTAGTTCCAATCCCTCTACCATGGGCAGGGATGCCATTCACTAAATCAGGTTGCTCAGGACCTCATTAAACCTGGCCTTGACCACTTTTAGGGATGGGACATCCACAATTTCTCTGTTCCAGTATCACAGCACCCTCTAAGAAATAATTTATTTCCTAACATCTAATCTAAACCAGCCTTCTTTTAAATTTAAAACCTTGTGCTGTCACTGTCTGCCCAGATAAAAAGTCTCTCTCCCTCCTTTTTATAAGCCTCCTTAGGGTACTGGAAGGCTGCAAGGAGGTCTCCCTGGAGCTTTCCCTTCCCCAGGCTGAACTCTACCTCTTTCAGCCTGTTTTTGTAGGAAAGGTGCTCAATTCCTCTAATCATCCTTTTGGCCCTCCTCTGGACTTGCTCTAACAGGTTGACATCTTTCTTGGGCTAAGGGCTCCAGACCAGGTGGGGTCTTAAAAGCTCAATTCATCATTTACCAGAATTTAAAATGGGATCACCTGTGATGTACACTGCTTGTCCTCCTGTGTGCTGGCCTGATTACCCAATAGTCCTTCACAATATATCAAATATGCAGACTTGTGGTGAAAGTGGCTTATTCCACTGGATAGCAAAAGAAAAGATGTCACTTAAGGCCTGTGACTGCTCACAAACATTACCCTACTAGAGTTTTGGTTGACTGCCAGGGAAATTCGTGGCTAAAGAGTATAGAAAGTCCTGATGATCTGCACTGGGTTGCAGGAGGTGGTGTATGCATACATATTGTTAAATCTGGGGGAAAAATTGACCTTGAAGCAGAACAGTAGCTCTGCAGAGCAGGTGTATAAGGGGATTTTTTCATATCATCTCACAAATCCACCCTGTATTCTCACCAGCTGTGCTCAATCTCTGATGCTCGGGAGGAAGGCGAGAGAAAACCCCAGGACACCCTGTGCTAATTGTGGGGGGAAGGAACCTGCCTGGGTCCCAGAGCCAAAGCCCTAAAGGAAGAGACCTGATTATACTCTGCTTTTCACGCTGAGCTGCAGGGGTTAGGAGCACACACAGGATGAGGACTGCTTCATCTCCCTTCACAGCGGAGAGACAGGCTGCTCTCCTCCCCTTGGAAGCGTATTTGCACACAGGAACAGCGGTCGTCCCATTATTTATGCCACGCGAACAAAAATCCTAGGCTCTTCCTTGACTGACGTTTGTTAGATAAGATCGCAGGTACAAAATACCCTTCACAATGTACAATAACCTTTAAAGACACGCCAGCCACCACCTCCTCTTCTCTTCGGCGTGCCGGGCTGGCGGAGCAGGGTAGGATGCTGTAGAGAGCACCTCGGCAGCGGGACGCTACCTGCATGTTAATAATGCCCTGGGTGTTTGTGCTGCGCCTGGGAGCGGCAGCGAGCGCGGCTCCGGCAGTTTCCATGGTGCTGTCATGGTGCTCTCTCCCCACACCTTCACTTATCAGCATTTCCCACCCATCCTCCTCCCTGTAATGTGCTGCTTGCTCACCCCGAAAGGTCAGCCATTGTAATGATGATTTTAGCAGGGGGAGGCAGGGAGGCCGAAGGGTGAAAAGGTGAGCTCTGAGCAGCAATGTGCGTGGGAACCGGGGGCTTGCCTGGCGCTGCACAATGAGAAATTAGAAAGCTTCCCCTCGAGGGAGCGGTGCTCATCAACCCCCTCTTACTTCCCAGGCCGGCCGAGTCAGATGCCCTGACGGAGTTAAAAAATGTTTATGAGAAGTGGCTGGAGACCCGACTTTAAATCCTCAGCATCTCCTTGGCAATTGATGTGTCAGTGTGTGGAGGGGCGAAGGGACTGCCTCTGTCCACAGAGGAAACAGATACAAACGCTTACAGGCATCTTTTTTGTTTTTCCATTTCCCCCCTGCCCCCCTCCCAGCAAGCCCAGTGTTCGTTTGCAGATGGAAAGAGATTTTTCCCCTGACTTTCATCCTATTGACTGCCGGAGTAAAGCACTGCATCTCTTAACTGCCTTCCTTTCTTTCTATAGGACAGCTTTCCTGCACGTTTTGGAGGAGTCCATTTTGTCAATCAGCCCTGGTACATCCATGCCCTGTACACGCTAATCAAGCCGTTCCTCAAAGACAAGACAAGGAAAAGGGTAATTAGATGGGGGTGGGGTGGAGACGAACCTGCAGACCTGGATTTTCCACGTACCTGCCTGTTTTCTTTTCTAGTTTTTCTCTCTGCATTTTTCATATGGTATAAGAGAATTGCTGCTCTTAAATTAAAAACAAGAATTTGGAATGGTCTGGATTGAATCAGTCCCCTCAGACAGGGACAAGAAATCTGTTACCATTAACAAAGAATGGACACATTTTACTGGGACATGCTCAGGGACAGAAAGAATTGGCAATGTGGAGGGATTATCAGGCCTGGCTGAAGTTTCTTGCAAGCAAGGGAAACTTCAGCTCAACTCTTTTTGTGGGCATAAAAATTCCTATTTCATTCCTTCAGCAGGGTGACTGATTTCACATGGTGGTAACTCACTTGCTTCCACAAAAAGTACCCATGCCTGAAGGCTGCTTGCCCACACTGCAGAAGAGGCAGATTTTCTGCCTCTGAAACCCAAGTGAATTGGTGGTTCTGCAGTCATCCCAGCCATTTGTTCTCTGCAGTCTGTCAAACAACAGCTGAATAACCCCTCAGGAGACCCCAGAGCCCAGCCTGAGCTGGGTCTGACTAGGCAGGACAAGGGCAGAACCCACCTGAAAGTAGAGAGGGATTAGAGAAACAAGTGTTGCTGAAGCAGCACCAAGTGGTGACACAGCCTGATACAGCCATGAAAATGTCTGTTCAGGGGTGCAGGGCTAGTGGCCCTCTCAGACTCTGAATTCCTACTCTTCATGCTGCTTTCAGTAAGCTCCACTGTCACCCTTCTCACTGCTCTTCATGTACACCTCTATCCTCTTACAGTAGCAGTAATCAGTCATAATTCCCGACTTCTGCTTCTCCTAGTCTGGTGCTTAAGAAACTGAAATTGTCATGTGCCAAAAGCAAGCAAATTGGAGTTTTCAGAAATGTTAGTAGTGCCGGCCTAATTCTTCAGCTGCCCACACCAAAGTTAATCCCCCCTCTTTTGCCAATTGAGTCAGCCCTGAGAGATTTTGAAATTCCCACCTGAAACTGCAGCGTAGACTAATGACACTTCACACCTCATTAGTGCTGCTATTATTGTACTTAATGAAGTAAGGAGTCGATGATGACTTTGAACTTTCTTTTCCATTTGTTAAAGATCTTTCTTCATGGTAACAACCTGAACAGCCTTCACCAGCTAATACACCCTGAATGCCTGCCCTCTGAATTTGGGGGGACTCTGCCTCCCTATGACATGGGGACTTGGGCTCGAACATTACTGGGTCCCGACTACAGCGATGAGAACGAGTACACCCACACCTCCTACAACGCCATGCACGTCAAGCACGCGTCCTCTAACCTGGAGCGGGAGGCCTCGCCCAAACCCATGAAAAGGTTAGTCCTGCCTTCGAAATCGGCTCTTATTTGGCTCTCTGAACAGGTTCGGCATAAATCTCACAGGAAGGGCTCATCTGGCTCGAGGCGAGGCTGCAATCTGGCAAATGTTGATGGTAAGGAGCACTTCACTCTGGGCTGTGCTCATGGTGTGATGGGAGAAAGGAAGCCTCTCGGCGGAATCGTAATTACTTGTCTGATTACAGTGCATGAAAATGAGGGGAAATTAATGAGCCCCTGCACAGAGCATTGCAGAAAGTACATCAGGGTGAGATGCTGTCCTGCACGGTGCAGCGCATCCAGCGGCCCCACTTCAGCGCTGGTCCCCACTCCTTGCCGCTGCTGACCCTGTCGGTGTCGATGAGGGATTTACCTCCTTGAAAAAGCAGCTTTTGTAAGATGAACACCACTGCCCTCTAAAGGGAAAAGGAGTTGGTCTTCTCCCTCAGTTTCTGCTCCCACTTGCTCTGCAAAGCCCTGCAAAAGCAGTTGCAAAGCTGCTCTTCTGAATTCTCTGATTTTCGCTCTGGTGATTGTGCATTCCGCTCAGAATGCTCAAAATGACACCTCTGGAGAGTGTTACCCTCAGTAATTTGGACTGATTGTGGGGATGGGGTCCGGCAGTCGGATACCTGGCAGGGAGTTGTGTGTGGTGTGGCTCAGCTGTTTATGTGGTACGCGCCCAGCTGCAGCGAGCGACGGCCGTGTAGGCTCCCCTGTGTGAGTGTAACATCTGCACTTGCCTCACCCTCGGCATCCCACTCCACAGAACTGCTCTCCATGCAGATCACAGCGCTGCTTTCCTCGCTGCTGCCACTTGATGAGTGCGGTGCTCACAGGCACCGTGACAGGGAGCGGCCGTCATTTTGTCACAGCAAAATCAAAGCTGACAACACAGACAAGCCGTAATGTCGTGCAATTAATTTTGAAGGTCTTTCATCTTCAGAGGAAAAAGAAATGCATTCTCTGTCCAGGGCTCCCTCCCAGGTCAGAGGGATGCCGTGCAGCTGTGTCTGCAAAGTGAGACCTCGTGTTGGAAACACTAACACTTATGACTTACTTCAAGAGCTCACGGGGCTGCAAGACTTTCAGGCTCTGAGCTGCAGCCTCATCTTCAAGAGGGGTGGCCACCTGCATTGTCAGCAGTTCTGACCACCAACCAAGGCTACGAGCCAGCATGAGTTTACAAAGCCTGCCCCAGAGAGCTGAGTTTGAATAAATTTATTTTTAATAAATAGTGTCAGTGAAACACACTGAATTATTTTAGAAAAATACTAAATATTTCGTTGTTATTAAAATATATCTCCATTTATGAGGCTTTATAGAAAGAAATCTGCAGTTTGTTAAAGCTCCAAATATGCTGAGAGCTGTTCACAGGTAAATCTGCTGAGGATCTGATCCTTGGCTGTAAAGAAGGGAGGGTCCTACTGTGCCCTCAGGGGAGAACCTTTGCTTGAAAATTAGTTCAGTGCCAGAAAACCGTGCCTTGAGGCAAAACTTTTTATAATCTGTTCACTAACAAAAAAGTGTACTAATACAAATACAAGGAGTGGATGAATTTAATTTGTCATGTTGCCTCTGGGCAGACTAGATCTAACTTTTAGCCTAATTTCGTTACTCAGCGGTTAAGTCAACCATCTGATCTTGCACCCCGTGGTCATTACTTGCTGTTAAAGGTGAAAAGTTCACAGCTTCAACAGATTTTCTCCTATGAGTATTTGCTTTGATCTTTCTTCTCCTGAAATTATGGTTTGGCCCAAGCACAGGTAAAAGCCTATGTTTAGAAAGCATGATTTTGTGCTTTATTAGATTTTTTTGACCAGATTTATATCTAAGGTATCTTAAAAGGTCTTCAGAGTTCTACCAGCATTACCCATCTTTATATATACCCAGTTCTTGTCTCTTTAGGTTCATATATCTCTAACACAACGAGAAATTCAAGCTATGACTGAGATTCCTGGATACTACTAGGGTTTGCCCTAGGCATAGGTGATCTTCTAACATTATCCTTCATCTTAAATAGAATTCCCTCACAATCATTTCTATCCCTTATTAAAACAATTTCTAGTATTATTGATAATCTCTGCTCTTCCTTTCATGGCATACGCTCTTAGGTAACATGTAGTTTTGTGCTTCTCTCATGAAATGATTGGCTTAACAAAAAATAAAGATCAGGGTCACTGACTTTTCTTTAGCAGTCCTGTTCCATGGAAAGGAGCAAATACACAAAGAGCCTTCTAGGGTTTCTACAATTTAAGGCTGGAAAGCCTGAATGATTATGGGACCTTCCCTCTCTGACTTCCCAGGTGTCACTGCAGGTTTACCTGCCCAGCAACCAGTTGGAGGGGAGGGCAGTGCTTATGAGATTTTGATTTACCTGGGAGGCTGAAATTACAGTGGTTGCTCCCCTCTGTGGGACCATCCTGCTGCATGACAAGGTGCAGAGTTGCAGCCCCTCCTGGCTCTGTGGCCACTTGCTGTAAAGCCATGCCAGCCCATCCTTGCTGAAGCTGCCACTGGACCAGCAGACTGTTAAAAGCATGGAATCTTTGAGCTCAGTGCTGCTACAACAGCTTGCACTGTGGCCATAAAGAAGTGTCCCTGTGAAATGAAATGCCACCATCCTCTACCCCTGGAGAGAAGCTCACCCTTGGCACCTACTCCAAAAATAGTGTCTTGCAATTTTAGTAGCAGAGAGGCTGAGAAATCAAGATATGAATTATAGATCTGGAAGAAAAGTGCCAGGAAATGGAATCAGAGTCACTGATCAAAATACTGTCATAGCCACGTAACCTGTATTAGCAAATGAATGCAGAGGGGTAGAAGGATGCTGTTTTCAATGAGACCCAACTGAGATCTGAAATAAATCTCCAAATGCAGTCCAGGAAAAAATGAGGCACCAAGCAGCAGTGAGAGGGGTTGAAGCTGGAGCAGGAACCTGCCTGTAGGTTGGCTTTAGGACTAACAGTACTTTGGCTCTTGTCACCATGGCAGGAGCATGTCAATTGAAACAAGTTCACCTGAGAACTGTGGGGAGGATGAGGAAAGCAGAGAGCATATTTTTCCAGCAAGAAGCTATAGAAGACAGTGGTTTGTTTAGTTTCAGAAAGCAAAGGCTAAAATATATTTGAAGGGAATAAAATCTGGGGAAAGAGAACAAGCATTTGAGTAAAGGGACAATTTAGGCATTAAGGATGAGATAAAATGGGTATAAGTTGATCAAGGTGTAACTTGGCTGCAAATCAGAGTTCATCTGCTAGTCATCAGAGGCCAGAATAGAGGTATTGCAGATGGGGAAAGGATTGAAAATCCTCTTAGAGAAAGACTGCCACTGACTCTAGTGTCAGTGACATGATCTTGAAAATTTCAAGATTTAACAAGTGTCTGTAATATGGAAAATCTTTAATCAAAACCATTGCAATTTTTCCACCAGTGGCCACATGAAGTCCCACTGGAGCAAAACCAAAATAGTGGAAATGGCAGTCCCATCTGCAGTATTATCTAGGCTCCCAAGTCCTGTATGAACAGATGGGATACAAAGCAAAACAGCTGATGACTCCACATAATGAGTCTTAATGACCAGGGGGGAGGGGAGGGGGAAGCAACAATAATAAAAATCCATTCATAATGTGTGTTTATTAAGATTCAGCTCAGTGGAGTCTGGAACAGGCAAGGTAGTAAACATGCAAACCAGCATTATCAGCAATCTTTGTTTAATCTGAGGGCCTGGCTGCATCCATTAGACAGTCCTGGGAGCAGCAATGGCAACAGACCCTTCCCCTGTCTTCTGAAGAGTCTGCATCCATCAAGGGATCACGTCACTTAAGAGCTCTGGGATTTCAGAGTAATGTAAATGTTGCAAAAATTTGGAGCACAGGGAAGAATATCATCTCCCTTTCAGCTGTGGCCAAGTCCTGATCTCTGATTGTCAGAAAGGGGCCTTTAGTCAACAGGGAGCTCACACAAATGCAAAGCATTTGCCTGAGGCATTCATACTGTTTTTTGTTGATGAGGTGTTGTTTTTAGGAACAGCTGGAGGCTTTATCTGGGTGTGCAGTTTAAGGAATAGTTATGGTGGATGAGTAAGCCCAGCAGTTAAAGAGTTAGAGACTGCTCTCAGCATATCACTGTGCCAATAGGGCACAATTTTTTAGCCCCATTCTCCCAATGGTAAGAGATCCACATCTGCAGCTATTTCAGTACCTAAAAGCAGTGGGTGAGCATCCCCACATGAAGGGGTGGATTCAGTGACTGGGGAAGATGTGAAAGGCTCTGTTCTTTGAAGTTTCCTTTATTGTCCAGTGTCACCCTTGCTCTTACACTTGGGTCCAGTAGCAACAAGTAGGCTGCAGCAGCATGTTCCCCCTCTCTGACTCACTTTTCTATACAAGAACTGCCCTTCCTCTGTTGCATCTGGGTCACTTCTTGATGTCTGAACTTGATCTTCAGTCCAAAGTAACAAAAACTGTTCTCTGCTTTGCTTGTTCCCTGCACAAGCACCAAGCACACTCAGGGAGCTGAATGTTCCTGCTCTGCCCTCCCAGGCATCAAAAGAGCACTAGTTTTAATCTGCCACTGCAAGCAGGTTTGGAAACCTACTGCAATTTAAAATTGCCTTGCAGAGAAAGAAAATTTTACGTAACAACTGCATGTATGTTCTGGCTAAACAAACTGGGTTGTTTAATCAAATTTATTTAATCAAAATTTGATTGATGATAACTTTATTCAAATTTGGGGTTAAAAATTGTTCTTAGGATAACATGGGTTGCAAGAGCATTACGAGCACTGAGTGAAGCTTATCAGAGACTGTAAATTCAGAGTTAAGGTAAAACTTTTAAAGTAAAGTCAATCACAGTAATTATGAACATGTACAGTCTGCGCATTAAGACACCATTATGTTTTTCTGCTGTAAAATAAAAACTTTAAAACTTCCCTGAGAAGCCTGTTCCAACATTTACAATCCCTTCAGTAAAGCAATTTTTTCCTAGTACCTAATTTAAACCTCTCCTGGCACAAATTTGAGGCTGTTTCCTAAAGGACTTGAGCACCCAAAGACTCAATGGCCTGACTAGTGGTCCATCAAAAGCCCCCATATTCTGCATTTTGAAAATGCAGTGGAAAAAGCCTGCTGGAATGCATTGCCTCGTTGCCCCATGATGTTGAGTTAGAGCATGTGGGTTTTTATGTCCCAGATTTCAGTGAAAGGATTTTAAAGTACGGATGAGGGTTTAGCCATTATTGCCTCCTGATGTGTGTGTTTTCAAAAGCCCTGATATTCAAATGAACTAACTGCTGAAACTAATTGCTGTTTCTCAGAAATAGGATCTTGCTTCCAGAAAGAAGGATATTACAACTGGTCCACACTAATGCCAACTGGAACAGTTTTAGAACCAAAAGGGGCCGTTCGTGGGGTTGACTTATGTAAGGTTTTTATTTATTCAGACTTTTTTCTCCATATGCCCAGCTGGGCTGTGCAAGGCAGATCTTTCTACTGTTATCCTTAGTGTGACCTTAATGTTCCTTCACCATATGTTTCTGCTTTTATGGGTCATGTTTTATGCCGGTTCACAGTCAGCACCAATTTACTGCAGAAGTAGTAAAATACCAGCAAATAAAAATCAGTATGAAAATGTGTGAACACTTCCCACTGCCTATGGATGGCACCTGGGCTGCTCTGCTTGTGGCTGGGGTGCATTTCTACTTGTGTTGGGGAAAGAAAGGGAAAAACTTGTGATAAAATACCTCTATAATACACAAGACCTACAACACAAGGCTTTCAGTCACTATTTCATTATAAATTAGTTCAAACAAAGGAGAATTTCTGAATGCTTCTGCAGAAATGCCTCCCCCATACACAGATGATGAATGAGACACGTATTGGTAGTAAAGCAGGTGTCCCAGGGACGTGCATATCAGGCACTCTATGTATTATCTACTAATACAGAGTTTTTGCTGTTAAACGGTTTATAACTTTTCAACAGAATCCAGCAAATGCGTCAGAAAGAAATGGAAAGCAACTGGTGGATCTGGCACATTAGGAAGTCCTAGAGAGGCTACAGGGCAGATATTGCAGAATGTCCTCAGGAACCTGTAGCAAGTTGCAAAGCCACAGCTGAATGAAGGACAGGAGGGATGGGTAGCTTAGTATGGGGATGCCCTGGGTAGTTGCTCTCTAAGGGCATTGACAGTGTGGGTTTCATTTAATGTGTTTGCAGCACTCAATTCTCAGTGCATGGGTGCACAAACACAGAGGTGGGAATGGCAGAATCAGTGCTGTTCAGACTGCCTAAAATATTGTGTTGTAAATTATGTCTTCAACTGGCTATAAATTTGCCAGAAGTTTAGTAGTTTAGATTAGAGACATGACACTTAAAAAAACAAATGGTTTTACACTGCTTATGTCTTTTGCTGTCCTGTGAAAAATCCGCCTACATCTGGCTGAGTTACAAGCCTTTGAAAGGGCAATTCACACATAGCCTGTAGAAACATATTTAATTTTAGCATTTAATGGCCCCATGGATTGCCTCATGCTTTAGCTTGGCCTCCCTGCATAAATAAACTTGTTCAGCTTGGGTTGACGGTTCAATGCTCACAATGTGCATCTCCTGCCTAGGCCATGGGGCGTAAAGGGCTTTTGTAATTACATGTTTTGCTTGTGATCGCAATTGTCCCTGCACTAGGCCAATCTATGGCAAGACATGGAGCCAGGATTTGGAAGACTGACACCTTATGCCTGCAGGGCTTCATTCTGCCTGCTGTTGTTGGGAGAATTGGAGAGAAGAGGATTTAGTGGTGAACTCATCTGGGGTACCGGAGACTTGGGTCACTGGGATGGGAGCCACAAGGCAGACTGAAAGATGAGGCAGGCACCAAGGACTGGAAGCAGAGGGGCTAGAACATACACTTGGTGGGCAAGCAAACGGCTGATGGAGACCAGGTTCAGTCTGTTGGGTGAAGCAGAGAAGCGGGTCCTGCTCTCTTTCTCCTCCTGAGCCTCTGTGTCAGCATGGCAAACAGCTTTACCTGAACTTCACACAGAGAGTGAGATTGCATATTGCTTATTTTCAACCTGTCAAGCTATAGACATTGGGGTCTAATTTCCAGAAATACTCAGCTCTTGCCTGCAACAGAAATCCATAGGACATGTGCTTTGAGCACAAAAGCTGCCACTTAAGGCTGAGGGCTCTGCAAAATCAGACCCTTAGCACTGGGCACCCCATTAAAGGAATACTTGTACCCTAATCTCACTGCATTTCAGCTCTCCACATGCAAAATCAGAATTAAAAGAAAACTGACTCTCACAGTCATGCCATGGCAATAAATGAATTAGCATTTAAGAGGCACACAAGCACTGCATTGATAAACTCCACAGAAAAGCTCAGGAGGGAATTAAAAAAGGCTATCTTCAGAGCAGGCTTGGACTAATATGCAGCAAATGTGTCACAGAGCCACACACTGAGTCACCACAAGAAAGCAATATAAAAGCCACTTACTAGCACAGCACTGTGTATGCTGAGCACTGAGAGAGGAAAGAGCCCTCTGAGAAAGAACAGTGTGCTCCTGGGGCCAAGGTGCCACGCATGGATCTCAACACCCACACACACCTGGCCAAGTGACTGCTGCTCCTACATTTTGGCTTTTCACACTGTGGTGGTGCTTGACTTTCCACTCTAAATAGTACATCTACAGGGCTGCTTTCATGCTGTAGTGCTGTTCTTCTGAAGGACAGGAAACTTTGAAGGGGAAGTAGAAAGACTGATCCTCTTTGCTCTTAGTGGTCTGTCCTCCCTGTTACTGCCTCACAGCAGTGAGGAGACTATGACTCAGTGGCAGATCAGGTTGAGATGCTGAGAACTGGAGTCAGTGGAATAGGAGTTAAAAAAGGCAGACTGAAAGATGAGGCAGGAGTAAAGGACTGGATTGTGTGGCAAAAGGAAGCTGTTGGGCTAGACAGAGAGTTTGGTGGGCAAGGAAAGGCGTGAGGCGTCATGACAAGGGCGTGTGTGTCCATGTGTGCACATTCATAAAGAGTGAGAAAAAATTTTTTTCATTACCTGGCCTGAAATTCTTTTTTTAGATATCAAATTCTGCACACTTCATAATAGCTCTGCTGAATCTGATGTAAATTGGTGCTTGATGCTGCAGTTTTGTCTTTGATCCTATGACTAGGTTTACCACATGATAGGAGATATATTGGAGTCCAGAGGACTAAGGATCTTCCAGGAGGTCCTAGCTGAAGCAGGTGCTCCTATTCCTTCTAGAAGAGAAAAAGCATGTAGAAAACTCAGTCCATAGCAGAGAACATAAATGGACAGGAAAGCTCCCACCCATGCCTTCCCCTGCCCTGGAATGAGGCAAGATCTTAACACAGAAGGTCAGAACACTTAGGAACAGGAGATGTTAGGGAAATTCACACTGATGAAGAAAGCTTGAAATGTGCACCCTAATTCCAAGGCTGATGGCACAGACTGTCTGCATTTCTCAGGGATAGGCCCTGCCAGAGGAGTCTGGCTGCATTGGCCCTGTGTAGGCTCTGGTTCCATCTGGGTCTCAGTGGCCTGAAGACATGAGACTGTGTGTGCTGTGTCACATACTTAAGCATTTCTGTATGCTTTTACAATTCAGAGTGTCTGCAATAAGCTGAGAACTTGTCATAGCCCATCAGAAACCTGTTTTTACAGCAAGTGCCAAGGGATATACACTGCATCCTTGGAGAGTAGTGTGGGCTAAGGGACAGGTCGGGACTGGGTGCTCAGACAGCCAGGCCATGGTTTGAGTCAAATGTGGTGCAGTGTCATCCCTATGCTTCTTTGTGCACACCCTGCAGTGAGCTGTGCTCAGGGTTTGTGTGGAGAGAAGGGGTTGTTGCCAGCTCTCAGGGACAAAAGGGCACAGCAGGGAGGATGAAGGGTCTTGTGCTGGGGCTCACTCTGCAGCAGCTGCCTCTTAAGTGGTGCAGATGTACTCACAGAGACCTCTTCACACATGCAGGTCTGGGCCAGGGCTGTTCCTGACTTCGATGTGCCAAGGCCCTACTCAGAGACCTCTCACTAGGATGCTCTCACCACCAGGGTGAAAGATGGTTACTGCTGCCACAGTGGCCACAAAGCCAGCTTCCATTTGGGAAGTGCAGCAGCTTGGCACCACTGCCCTGAAGGCTGAGCCTTGGCAGCAAGGTTATGCCAGAGCTTTCATATTGCTCTTGCCCCTGGCTCATCATGCCAGTGGGTCATTCCCAGCCCACCTGGGCCCCTAGACAGCAGTGCTGCTGTGTCTCTGCAGTGCTGTGGTTGGTGTACCAAAGCTGCCCCTCGGGGCAGGTCTCTGTGGCACAATACTCTGCTGTCTTATGCAGAGCTGTGAGCCAACGCCAGTGTAGAAACTGTAAAATTGCATTGGCAAGAGATTTGAGCAGGGCTTGTGAGCCTGGGCAGAGAATCACTTGCCATGGCTGCTGCACCGGGGTTGTGCATGCTGAGCAGGGCTTGCTTCATCTGCCCACATCTCCTGGGGAGCATTTCCTTTCCAAACACTTTCAGTAACAAAAGGGGACCTTTTGCCACAAGTACTTCACACCGGTACATCTGCACTATTTCTGTGAAACAAGAAAGGAGAAAGCCTTGTTTTTCCCACCTGGTGAAGCCATACACTTGAGTGAGGTGTGTTGCAGAGCACGCCCTGAGGTGCTGCACCCCTCTCTACAGTCCAATGGAGGGAGAAAGGCAGAGAAAGAAACGTGAGAAAGAGTGTGATTTAAAAAAATACTCATAAGGTTCTGTAAAGGGAATGAATAACTGGGAGATGAACAGCCCTAAGGTACTGGTGAAATCTGAATGGAATTTAAGGGAAATGAGCCAATGGGAGGTGAGAGGCAGAAAACAGAGTCACTCAATATCATCTGCAGCGTGTCACTCGAGAGCTTGAAGCCTCATGAATTTAGGGAAGAAAACATGCCACCCTCTTCCTTCCTTCACAAACCCCCTGAAAGAAAGCCCAGCACAAAGACATCCTCACTCCTGTGGGCTGAAGCACATCAGCATTCCTCTGTGAAGAAGAGCATAAAATGAGGGATCAGAAAATTGGAAGATGTCCCTTAAGACAAGCATGCTGTGATACACTGGCACTTACTGTTAGCTCAGCCCAGGATTTTATACTGTATTTTTTATGGGAAAACAAAACTGATACCCAACAAACATCAGTTCCTGTGAGCTGATTGACTGCAGCTATACTCTGAGAAGAACCTCCTGAAAACAGCACAGCCAGGAGGTCTGCATCCAGTCTTCTAACATGGTTTTTGCCTGAATTGGAGAGAGTTGCATAAAAGTGGCCACACACATAAAGCCATCTGTTCTCTTAGACATTGATGTACATACCTATGCAGTGCTGTCATTTGAAATATATGGCCAGCCTGCTGGAGAAACAGCTGGGTATTGTTGATTTTCCAGACTTCCAAATATTCTTGCTGAACAGTAAAACAACCATGGGGGGTTTGATTGACGCTTTAAATGGACCACACTCAAATGGTACCTAGGGTTCAGAAGTGAGGCTAAGAATTCATTTCTCTTTCCATTTTCATTTTGTTCTCCTAAGCAAGGTTACCTAGCCCTGGAATCTAGATTAGTAAAGTCTATGGGCATTGAGTTGTCCTTCAATTTCTTGAGATTTATCTCCTAGTCCACTGTGATCATGGAATCTTACAGGAGCTAAGTCTCCCACAGGGATCATGTTAAAGAAAGACAGGCACAGTGTCTGCCAGCTGAGGGCAGTGACCCTATCTGTGTGATACAAACAATTGTCTACTTGTGTTCAAATTTAAGGCAACCAGATCCTCCACAGCAGATCCTCCATCTTTCAAACTGGTTGCTGAGAATTTTTAGCTGAGAAAGGAAGGAAATGAGAAGATTTTGAATTCACATATACTCATTTATAATTCCAGAGTTGCAGAACACACAGGACAAGTGTCATATTTCTGGTGAGTACTGAAGGTAATATAGTGAAGGTGAATATTGAAGGTGTGAGGCAGTTGTGCCTGTTATGTGTAGGAAACATTGCCTCATAAGTCATGAAATCTGTTGTACCTGATTTTAACAGATTAGAACTCATCAGAGCAGGGACTTGAATGTAGGTAACCCATGAATCATATGTTTATACCATATGTTTAGAACAGATGAATAGCACCATGAGAACGTTTATTTCTCTGCCATTTATAGCACAGAGTGACCATAGATGTCTGATGATGAGATGAATCAAAACACAAGTGACTAAAATGTATTGACAGCAGAAGGCCAATGCAATTTCTGTTTCCTGCTTAGATGATTAGTTCATATCTGGCTCAGGTGAAAATGACTTGGACATTTATTGAACATTACAAAGTAGCTGCATTCATCCTGCAAAGTATAATTAAATGGTTTTAGGCACTATGATGGCCTCTTGGCCTCCATCTCTTACTCCAGAAGGACATGAGTCCTCTACAAGTCTTTTATAAAACTAAGAGCCATAAGCTTCAGTTATCAAATCAATTGTTTTGGATACCCCATGATGCCTTAAATGGCCAGAGATATCTATGTTTAGCAGCTGAATATCACCCACCCTGTGAAGGCTGACTCCCCAAAGGCATAATTGACTTGTAAAGAAAATAGTTGCCCTGTCAGGAGAAAGAAAGATGAATAGAGATGGTTCAGAAAAGTTGGTATTTCTGTGGGTACAGAATCACAAAAAGGTTGAAGAAACCTCTGAAGATCTTCTACCCAATCCCCTGCTCAGTGCAGGGTCAGCTAGAGCAGGTTGTCCAGGATTTTGTCCATCTGGATTTTGAATATCTCTAAGCACGAAGACTCCCGAACCTCTCTGAGCAATTTGTTTCGGTGTTTAAACATTCCCCATAAAAAAATGGAAGTTCCTGTATTTCCATTAATGTCTGTTGCCTCTTCTGTCGCTGAGTATCACTGAGATGATTCTTTGGTGTTCTACTACTCCACCCCATCAGGTATTTGAACATATTGATATGTAAAGACAGCAAAACAGAAATGCTTTTGTCTGGTGCCATGAACAACTTCTGCTGGCCATGGGACACCACCAGAACAGTATCCACTGCATTGACAGGGCCAGAGCTTAAACCCTGCTTGCCAAACAAGGGAAGTTTTTTACTGCTCATTTACCATTTTAAATCAAAATAGCTTAAATTGTTGTGCAAGAGGGTGCTTTGAATGCAAAGATGGTTGCAATGTACAAGGACTAGTCAGGGCAAAGGTACTTTGGTGTCTTACTGCAATTTATTTTTTGATATTTTTCGAAGAGGTCAAGGTGCAATGAGATACACACATACCTTTTCAAGAACCATGAGCAGATTGTCTTAAAAATTTGAAATGTAGTTGTGAAATCCTCTGAAAAGAATGTTAATGCAGCTAAACCAGGTAGCAGTATTTTTAAAATAAGAACTAGTCTTAGCCCTAGTGCTAGAGCCAGCATACAAACTCCCATAAATAGTGTGTAAATTTGCACATACCTAGAATGTGACTGTTTTCCTTGAACTAAACATGTGTGCTAGGTAAAAAAAGCCAGATAAAACCAATAGATAGGGTGCTTCTTCCAAACAGTATTTGTCTTTTATTAATTTCTACAGCAAAAAAATACAGGGGATCTCAGTGCCCAGAGCTAAAGGACCATGCTAAAGGCCAGAGCTAAAGGACTGTGAGAATTATCAACTCCCAGCTGACCCTGAACTTGTGCAGGGATCAGGCTGGATCCCTGCTAATCAATGGGGCCTGATGGGATTCATCTGAGAGTTCTCAGAGTTATCTGATGTCACTGCAATGCCTCTCTAGATGATTTTTGAGGGGTCTTGGTGATCTGAAGAAGTCCCAGCTGACCGAAATCTGACAAATGTCCCAGTTTTCAACAAGGACAAGAAGGAGGACTTTGGAAACTACAGGCCTGTTAGTCTCCCTTTAGTGCCCAGTAGAATAAAAAAAAATTATTCTGGGAAGTACTGAAAAACACCTGGAGGATAATGCAGTCATCGATCACATTCAAGGTGTTGAGGAGAAAGTCTTGCTTGTCAAACTAGATTTCCTTCTACCACAGAGTAAGCCACCTAGCTGATGTAGGAAAGCCAGTTAATGAGATCTTGGAATTCAGCAAAGATTTTGATACTGTCTATCACAGAATCCTTTTTGACAAAATATCCAACACTCAGCTGGACAAACTTACCATGTGATGGATGAGCAGAGGAACTGGCTCATGAGCCAGGCACAAAGAGTTACAGGGAATGGGGTGACATCAGCTTGGAAACTTGTCACTAGGGGAGTTCTTCAAGGCTCCATCTTTGGCCCCTCAAAGGGGTGCTTGGCTGTGTTCTTCAACAGCTTAACAATGTAGATGCAAAACCTGAATGAATACTTAAAACAATAAATGGGAGAAGCTGTTTACTCCCTCAATGGCAGCACGGCCCTGCAGAGAGATGTTGACAAATTAGAGAGATGGGCAATCACCAACCATATGGAGTTTAACAAGGATTCTGCCCTTGGGATGAGGTAACCCTGGTTGTGTGACTGGTGTGAGGGACAAGATCTTGAAGACAAGTGCTGTGGAAAGGAACCTGGGCTCCTGGTTGGTGGCAAGCTGAACATGAGCCAACAGTGCCCTGTGAGCCAGGAGGGCCAGAGGTGTCCTGGGGGCATCAGGCACAGCATCACAGCCAGCAAGGGAGGGGATTGTCCTGCTCTGCTCTGAGCTGGGGCAGCCTCACCTCCAGTGCTGGGGGCAGTGCTGAGTGCCACAATATAAAGCTATTAAGCCATTAATGAGTGTCCAAAGGAGGAATAAGGATGGTGAAGGGACAGGAGAGGAAGCCACATGAAGACCAGCTGAGGCCACTTGGTTTTTCAGCCCGAAGGAGATGGGTAGACCTCATTGTGGTCTTCAGCATCCTTATGAGGGCAAGTGTAAGGGCAGATACCAATATCTTTATTCTCCTAATCAGTGACAGGACTTGAAGAAAGGCCATGAAGCTGAATCAGGGGAGATTTATTTTGGATCTCAGGAAAAGGTTTTTCACCCAGAGGGTGGTTGGGCACCGGAACAGGCTCCCCAGGGAAGTGGTCACAGCCTAAAGCCTGACAGAGTTTAAGACACATTTAGACAGAGCTCAAAGGCGCAAGGTGTGACTCCTGGGGATGGTGCTGTGCAGGGTCAGAATTTGGACTCAATGATCCTGATGGGTCCCTTCCAACTCAGCATATTCTGTGATTCTACAGTTACTGGTCAGTTGAAAATGCTTTCTGCAATAGTGGCCTACTGCAAATCATCTTTTCTCTATCATTAAATAAAGTATAGCTATAGAATGCATTCAGGATGTTTTATGCCAGTGAAACATATATCTCATACAAAGTTATTACATCAGATTGTGAGCTGCATTGATTCATATTTTCAAAATCCTTTCCTGACCATCTACATTTTTAATAGTTAACATAAATGAAGAATATGAAAAGAAGTATTTTGGAATATTTTTCAAAATTGACTGATTTTTTTTATTTTCTACACATAAAAAGTAAGTTAAAAACAAAACTGGAAACATTTTTCAGCAAAGAAACTCCTGGTATATTTAGAAAATGGAAATCCAAACACAAATTCTTTTTTTGTGGCGTCTTAGAAAATAGCAATGATTGTTCAAATCATGACTATGTCCAACAGATAGATATCAGAATTGCTTGGTTTAGGATAGTAGTCTAACCAGCTTTTAGCAGAAACAGAAAATAAATTGTGGCAGAGCTTGGTAGAAACAGAAGCCTCGGCTGGATCCCTCTCCACGTTATTCAGAAGGACTGGGCATAGCATTTGAATCATTTGGCTTTTGGAATTTGGAGGTCAGGTGGGTTACTGTTACCTTCTGATTTGAAGGCAAGAC